>SCDT01000328.1:85293-157014 GCA_004143765.1 Drosophila melanica
AATAGAATATAGTTAGACAGCAGTTTTTAAGTATTTTTAGATATTTAAACTACTTTCAACTAGTTTTTCTTTATAAAACCAAATAATAATAATAGAAAAAAATAAAAAAAATTGAGTCATATGAAATAATAAAATTTATGGAATTATATTTAAAAAAAATATTAAAAATTGAATATATATAACAAAATATAAAAAAACATAAGAAATTGAAGAATTGGTTGGAAATGGTTTAAGCAGTTCCAAAGTTTTGTTATAGCATATAGAAAATATAAATGGTAGTGAAATACAGGGAAAATAACATACGATACCCTTATTATAAAAAGGTTTATAATACAGATACTTCATTAGGTATACCCTAGGAAAAAAAATCTTTTAAAATTTCCAAATAGAATTTAGCTTAACATCAAATCAGTTAAAACCAATTTCTAAGCCACTTTAGAAACTTATGCTAAGAACTAAACCCACTTAAGCCCTAAACACACACACACACACATACATACATACACACATTTAGAAATGCACGCAGACACACACGCACACCAATAAACCAGCATACTATATTAATATACATATATAATATCATATCGTCGTATAATGTATGTGTAGCCAATACAACAACATCAACAACAATACAATCAACAACAAGTACAACAACAACTACAAAAACAACAGTTAGCACGACTTTCACATCATCAACATTATTATCAGCATCAGCATCAACAACAACAGCAAACGCTTTCAATCAAGCGGCCATTGCACCAGTGCCGTCTGTTTGTGTTCGTGTGCCCCACAGTCCCACTTACGACTCTGGCGCCGGCACGCCCCTAACCGAGCGGCAACACTTGCAACCGTATCCGTATCCGCAACCGTCACCGTTACCGTCACCGCAACCGTATCCGCAAATGCAACAACAAACATATGACAGTGATTATACAACACTATTTGTGCGTGAGTGTGACTCCAAAAAAAAACCCCCCTCCAAAAACTATAACTAAAACTAAAACCCCTCCTCAAAAAAGAACTAAGGAATGAAAAAAAAACAACTCCAAAGTTTTTGCAATAATAAACAAAAAACAAAATTTAGCAAAACAAAAATATGTATTCACATTTTATATAAACCACCTTTAAATAACATATACATACACACATACACAACTCGCTCTATCTCTTACTCTTTCAATATACCTATATCTTTTTATATATATGATTGTTTTTTGTCTAGAAATTAAGTTATGTCCACATTTGCCAAGCGCCTGTAAAATGCCTTTAGACCCGAAACGAATCCCCCTCCACCCGATAACCATTTCCGCTATTTGGCAGCAATTAGCGACAGGTCTCACATCTAAACACACCCAAACACACACACTCACACTCACACACACACACATAGTCAATATATTTCCGATCGAGCAGTTTTCGTTACTTCCAAAAGCTATTTTTGTCTTTGCTTCATTTTGCTTTTTGCACTTCTTGTTCTTGTTTTCTATGTCTATGTTCTTATCGCATGTCTCATATTGCACCTCGTTCTATGTGTTTTTATATTATTCTGAATATTTTTCAGCTCTATTTAGTTCGCACCTTTAATTGATAGCTGTTGTTGCTGTTGTTCTCTTGCTATTCCCCTTATCGCTCTCAAAATGGTAAATTATACGCAACGCGCACGCAACAATTTGTTGCCACATTGCGTATACGCAGCGTGTGTGGTATTGTGGCAGCAACAGTTGCGTGCCACTTGGACCTGCCAAAATGTCTGAAACTCTGTGTTGTGGCAGGAATTTATGTGGTTGCTGTCGCCTTTCGTGTAATTAAAGCGTAACAAGCGTCAGCAAATGAGGCAAAGTCATTAGGTCAAAGTCAACTTCTGTCTGGCCTTTTTCTGTGAACAAACGTAATTAAGTTCGAACTACAAGTGCTAACTGAAAGTCAATATTTTGGCATTTTCAGCTCAAATGACATTAGCTGAAATTGAAATAGTCCACTTTTGCTCTTTGCAGCTATAAAACTTTTGATTAGTTCGGCTGACATTTTCATACTTCGCCATAAACTTTGAAATCGCTTAAGTTCATCAATTATTATATTAAGTACATTAAAGCTCATTCGCTTAGAAAGTGGATTAAAGCTTTCTTATTTTATGTTTGTTTTTAGTAAAGCTTATCTGTCTAAAAGCTTCTATAGCTTGAATGCTATAAATAGCTAAAAGCTTCATTATTTGCTATTAATCTCCATACTAATCGAGGATTAATTTAATATTTGCCAACTTAAGGCTAATGTCATTGGCTCAATTAACAAACGTCTGCTGGCCCAGTTAACTACAACTGTGAAAGCTGCATAGTTTTGGGTCTTGAATTGCAGAGACTTTTAATTGGGTATTTTCTTGCACGTCGTTATTCTCTATCTCTCTCTCTCTCTCTTTCTCTGCTCTTTCTTACGCTATGCCTTCCTCTGTCTCTCTCTCTCTCTCTCTAACTCACTCTTTTTCGGTCGCTATGTGTGCGTCGTGCTGCTTCTTAAATTCTAGTTGTTTGTTGTTTTGGCTAAAAATTTTTGTGTATTTTCTTGTAAAGCAAGCGAAACTTTGTTCAAGTAGCGGTAAATTTTGTGCTTAATTCCTTGCGTTAATGCATTGCAGTCAAATTGAACGCAGAGAAACACTGAAAGAAATTTTACAAAATTATTTCCATTTACTTTCGCTAAATCTGTAGCCAGCGACAACCCAACGGCTGTGATAATATCGGACTCGAGGCAAAATCTAAAGGACACCACGGTGAGCGCAACGCAAATGCCAACGGCGGCAACCACAACGACCACAATAACAACAACAACGCTGCCAGTGACAATGGGCGGAACAGCAGCAGCAACGCCCGGCGGCAGTGGTGCAAACGCTCAAGCGGGCACCAGCGGCAGCGGTGGCCTCGGAGTGGGTCTGAACATGGGCACCTCGCTGAGCGTAACACCTGCCACGATGACCACCACGGGCAATCACCTGGACGTGCCCTACGCGAACAATCCCAATCTGCTCAGTCCCGATGTGCTCAATCAGCGTAGAGGTAAATTAGCTTCACGTTCGATTTCACGTGAATTAGTCTAATCCATTGGTATTTCTATATGCCCTGCTACAGGCAGTAGAAGACCCTCCATATTGCCAGTGCCGGATATGTTTACCTCCTCCTCGTTTAGCATAGCCGGCAACGATGACGGCGAGGAGGGTGACGAGAGCGACGATGAGATTGATGACGAAATGCCCTGGCGTTCGCCCTCCGAGAAGATTGCGTAAGTACCCAAATCGTTAACGGTGTCCGTCTCGACTTAACTCTTATTTATTTTTAACCAATTGAGGCACTTTCCCCCCTCCCCCCTTGTATTGTATAGCAACTAGATGTATTGTGTACACACCCAAAACTATTCAAATGCGCCATGCAAAATCCAAAATCACATAGCTAACAAATAGACCATCCTCTAACTGTATAACTGTACTTCCTTTAACTGTAGTTTTAACTGTACTGTATATAAGAACTAGACCCTTCAAATTGGCGTGCTATCAAATACATCTAAATCTAAATTTTAATTGTATAAAAACATATATATAGCGATATTTTCAGTATTTAATTTTGTTATCGATTAAAGTGAATCAACAGTATTATAGTTATCGGCTATCGAAAATCGATACTACAAAGTAAGCCACTGCGATAAATTTCAGCATTTAAAAAAATCGATAGTCAAAGTTATCGATAGACGTATCGCCTCTAACTTTAATTAGGTCGATCATCGACTACAAATTTGATTTTTTAAATATGTTTTGGATGGTTTTCTGGACGCATAATGTAATAAAATTAACGCATCAAGAATTGAGCACTTATCAACTATCGATTAGCATGGGCAACTTAGTAGATTAGTTATCGATAGTTTTTGGTACTATCGAAACAATACAATAATACAACAATTGTATTTTAAACGAATTATATATACTGCTGTGTTCAGACCATAGTTAAAGCCAGTTCACGTACTAATGTGTCTTCCAAAAACCTCCCACACAATGCTGAAAATATCGCTTAATCCCCTGATACGTATATGTTAATTGTCGTGTTGCAAACACCCCCCAACCGATTACCTTAGCTTAGCTTAGCTTAGAGCCCGCTTAAACGTCACGATGATTAACTGACACTCCAAGAACTCTCGCAGTTGCTTGGGCGGGCACTTTCCACAGTCGCGCACGTATTCGCTCATCATGAGCTCCTCGGAGGACTCGTATCAGCGTGGTGGCAGCGTTGGTGGCGCCTCCTGTGCCTACTGCAATGCTGCTGTTGCTGTTGCCGCTCCGCCGCGCCGGCGCGCCATGAAGAAGAGCTACAGCTGCGACAGTGAGTGCGCGTTGCCCACCAGCGGGCAGCGGGCGGGGCTGGGGCTGGGCGGTGGCACGCTGGCGGCGTTGGCGGCACGTCGGCGTCAGCTGCAGCGCTGCTGCTGCAGTTGTTCGCATGACAGCAGCGGCAGCCCCACCACCACCACCACCACCACCACAACTGCAGCGGCGGCGGCGGCAGCGTTCAGCTCGCAAATGTGCAATGCAGCTGACTTCGTGTCCGGCCAGTTGCCTCAATCGCAAATGCAGCCGCCGCCGCCGCCTCCACCGCTGCCGCCGGCTTTCACATTCACCTCAAGCAGCTCCCTTGAGACGCGGCGTTTGGCGCGTCCGGTGTGGGCGTCCGACTATACCGGGTAAGTTGCCGCATTCGAGGCGCCTCTGCGTGGGGCAAGTAACCAACTCGGGCTGCCATTTTGGAATGTTCCATTGTTGAAGAGTTGTTATCATTGCTGTTGCAGTTGCAGTTGCAGTTGTTGCTGTTGCTGTTCCTATTCCTATTGCTTTGTTGTTGCTGCTGCTTATGCAATGTTTTGTTTGCCTGCAACAGTCGCTAGTTGCCTGCTGCGGGGCACTTTTTAATGACTTGCAACGTTTACCTTGGACGCGAAGCGTAGCTACTTGAGATTTTCTGATGCTTATTGTACATACATATATATATACATATATATAGTATGCCCTGTATTCTAAGTGCAGAAAAGGCATATTGCAAAGGCTTAGGATAAATATATTTTCCTAAAAAAAAAGATTATTAAGCTTGCGATAACAGTTAGCTTTTGTCTGTCTTACTTATACAATTAATTCTCTTTTTCCAAGATAAATAAGTTCCCAAGAAATTTGTGTACAAAAAGTCGCATAAAAAACTTATTGGATTAAATAGAAAATAAGATTTCATTCTGGAACCCAAAAACGCCACAAAAAATAAACAAATAAAAATATATTAATGAACAATTTTTAATAAAAGTTAATTTGATAATTAATTTTTTGCTTAAGACACAATTTAATAATAATAATAACAATTTAATAATAATAAATAACTTGAATAATTGAGGATAGAAAAAATGCACAAAAAATATTACAGAACATTTAAAATAGTATTAAAATAAAAAGAGAACAAATTCAACTTTTCAACGCGTTTATTTATGCAAAAAAGTTAAACGTTAATTTCTGTAGAACCATAAAACTGACAGCAGAAAAGCTTAACAGGATAATAGTTTCTGGAAATTTCATGCTATATATTCATAATATTTCAAAAGAATGTACATTAAAGAGAGACTAATAGCACTGAAAAGAGAGCTCAGGTTTTCTTGATAATAAACAGATTTTGCGAATAAAAAAGCAAGGAAATCAGAGCTTAAGATAACGTTGTATTACGGGTAATGTTGTATTTCGCAGAAATTTGGTGTGCAACAAAAAATGTTATAGGTGGGTTCGTAATAAAAAGAAAATAATAATAATAAAGTAAAGTATGCGATACTGAATTTATGTTTAATTTCCATATAGCAATATACATAAGACAATTAAACATTAAACATAAAATTTGGGATTCCATTTAAAAACTGATCAGTTCCTGAAATGCGGACATATTTTGTGCTTCATTTTTTTAGCCGTTCATTGCAATTTTGTCAGTTTTTAATATGATACTGTTGTTCTTCTTGTTGTTGCTGTTTTTGTGTTGTCGCTTTTGCTTTCGCTTCTGCTATCTTTTTCGTTTTATTTGCTTTTGCCGTCAGCCTTGCATTTTGCAGTGTGCATTCGTACAAAAAGTTGTCGCTTCAAGTTGTTGTTGAGATTATTGTCCTTGTTATTGTTGTTGTTCATTTACAGTGCTGCTGCTGTTGTTTTTGCTGTTGTTGCCGTTGCTGTTGCTGCAACTGTTTTCGCTGCCATGGCCACAAGACGTCAATGTCTTAACTCTGTGGTCTGGGCCAAAGTCTTACGTTTAAACTCGGCGACCTGAAGCCATTTGGCAGCAGCTGTGCATTAAGTTAGTTGATAATGTTGCCCAACATTAATTGCATGCTGACAACCCAAATAATAACTTTGTAAAAAACCCACTTAAGTTATAAGCGACAACTCTGTAAATACGTTTCTTTTAGCTGCATAGAAAAAAGTAAGAACATTGCAGTCGGTTACAATCGACGAGCCTAATACTCTGTTCACATCGCAACTGAAACTGGACTGAAAGTGGACTTTAACTACGATTTTAAGTAATCTTCTTCATATAATCAACATGCTCTGTTTGTTACTTTGTGAACGGGGTATCAAAAATTACACTTAAGTGACAAGTTTGTAGATAATTTAATGTTCGTATACTGCAAGTTTCCCTAAGATTAAAGTTTTTTGTATTTGTGTGTGTGTGTTAAATCCTCAGTCGCATATTCTGAATGTTCACATCCTGCACTTAACATTTGGCTAACATGATAAAAACGCTTTCCTTATCTACTTTTTGTTTGCTTAACATCCAAATTCTGGTCATCAAAATCGCTCCGAACTCATTTTCACCAATGCTTCGCTCACATTTTGTACATTGCAGCATTGTAAAGGGTTTTCCGCCAGTTTCGCCCTTCATCGGTGTCAGTCCGACGCTGTGCTACCTGCTCAAGGAGAAGAAGCCCCTCTGCTGCCTGCAGCTGGCCCAGGTGAGTGACAGCGGCAAATGTCAAAAAATTCTCACCTTATCCCCCCTCCCAACTGGAAATATCTTTTTCGGCAGGTCTGTGAACACTGCAGCTATCGCAATGCCAAGGAGTATCAGTGGCAGAACAAGACCATCATTCTGGCCGCCGACTATGCCTCGAATGGCATCTACAACTTCATTATACCGTTGCGTGCTCACTTCCGTTCCAAGACCTCGTTAAATCCCATCATTTTACTGCTGGAGCGTCGACCGGATGTGGCTTTTCTCGATGCACTCTCCTATTTCCCACTGGTGACTGCTATTCATTCTCTCATCCACGAAGCTCTTCCTGAAGGATTAGATTTGTCGTTGCAGGTTTATTGGATGCTCGGCTCCATTGACTGCCTGGATGATCTGCTGCGCGCTGGAATAACACTCGCCGAGAGCGTTGTTGTGGTCAACAAGGAGCTCTCCAATTCGGCCGAGGAGGATTCGCTTTCCGACTGTAATACAATTGTGGCCGTGCAGAATATGTTCAAGTAAGTTGAATTATTCTATAATAACAATTAATTATTAATGGAGGATGGGCAATATAATACAAGTGTGCCTAATTGCACTTAAAGCAAACACTTAAACACATTTAAGCTTCTATTCATTTCGTTTGTTAAGCTGCAGACACTTAAGCTACCAGTTTGTACAAGAACAATTACATTTACAAGAACGATTTTATAATAAAGACATAAATAGAATAGTGTTAAATTTTCTAAAAACAGAACATTAATCTGACAGAAGTAGTTTCAGGTTGCAATCAACAAAGTGTTTTAAGCTATGCAAAGCTTTCCTAAGCTTTATAGTGAAACTTAATTACTTTCACAATTACAACTGAGTGCGAATTGAATTTATTTGTTATTAAATGAAATTGTTGAGAATATTTCAGAGATTTATAACAATCTCCCTTTCTTGTTTTCTTCGCAGATTCTTTCCGAGCATCAAGAGCATTACCGAGTTGTCGCAGAGCTCCAATATGCGATTCATGCAGTTCCGGGCGCATGATAAGTACGCGCTGCATCTGAGCAAAATGGAGAAGGTCGGTAACGATGGGCCCGAAGTGGTGATGTCGCTGCAGTTGTCATTGGTTAATTTGTCGCTCACTTAATTGCAGCGCGAGAAGGAGCGCGGTTCGCACATCTCGTACATGTTCCGTTTGCCGTTCGCCGCCGGTGCGGTCTTCAGTGCCTCCATGCTGGACACGCTCCTCTACCAGGCGTTCGTCAAGGATTATGTGATTACGTTTGTGCGCCTGCTGTTGGGCATTGATCAGGCGCCGGGCAGTGGTTTTCTCACCTCGGTACGTGGCATTTAACAGGAGTTGTTATTGACTATTCACTCTCTCTTCGTCTCTCTCACTCTCTCGCTCTGACAGATGCGCATTACCAAGGATGATATGTGGATACGCACGTATGGGCGTTTGTATCAGAAACTCTGCTCAACGACCTGCGAAATACCGATTGGTATTTATCGCACACAGGATACCTCAAATGCGGATACTTCACATGTGAGTAACTCGCCGGTCGAAAGATGGGGACCCTTCTCCGCCTTCAGCAGGCATTGTGTGCGATTGCGTCCATCGGTGAGTCCAAAGCAAATGCAGCAGAAACACACACAGAAAAAAAAAATGGAGGTTGAAAGCAATTTCTAAAAATAAAAGTTTACTTTCAACTTTGGAACCTCCACAGAACAAAAACCGATAAAGAAAAAATACAAATTCTATTTTGTCAATCAAATTGGCCGCACAAACAAAACTTAACTTAACCCAATTTTGCCTTTAACCTATGTACATCACATTTACACTTTACACACACACACAGCCTGTCTCGTTCTCTGTCTGTCTTAAGCTCTCTCAATCTCTGTCTCTTGCTCACATAATTTCGATTGATTTCGATTCTGGATCGAACCTTGTTTAATACGCCTTACAAATTAGGTACACACCAAACAAAAACAAAAACGAAAAAGCAGAAATTAATTTCAATTACTTTAAGTTAGCCTTTTATGCATTGGTTTGATTATATAATTTGATCAGCAGGCATAAAAATTAACTAATTTTTCTTATTATTTAATTATATATTTATTGATCATTGTTTTGAAAATCACACGCTTACGCTTCGATACTAACTGCATTTGAGACGGGTCTGCGCCAATTTACCAAAATAAATAAACTTCATTTGCATATTATATTTAATACATATAAACTACTTTTAAGTACTCGTATACTATATACTATACTAATCAAAAACTACTTTATATACCAAACTCTCTTTTTCTCAATTATTACTTGAACTTAATGAACGTAATGGCAAAAGCTAAAGATATTTCCAAATTTCAATTAACGTAACTTTTACTTGCTTACAAAAATCTAGATTTATTTATTCAAATACTCATGCTTAGCCAAACCAAAAAAAACTCCCTATCCTACAAAAAAAAAAAAAGCATAGCGTGCTGATTTAGTATCAATTGTCATAATTCCCCAATTGATTTTGTACATATCTTAAAAAAAAGACAATTTTCGTAGTTGATTTTATATATTTTTATATTTTATTCAATGGCCAGTTGAAAGTTGGAATTTCCTTTCGCTCGTCCACCTCCACATTATTAGCTCATTTATGTCTAATCCTTTCTCGTAAAATAAACACACATATTAGTGGTAAAAACTCGCGTCTCTGCCATACTACAACTGATTTTCTGTGAGCAAAAATAAAAAACCAAAATGAAAATTACGCATACGACCCATTAACATTTGCATAAATGTTGAAAAGAAAGTACATAAACTAATTGAATTGCGTTTGTATTGGACTTGACCAGCTATTGAAAAACGCACACGCACGCAGTGAGTCATATAATTCTAAAGACTAGTCAAAAGGAACTTTAAAAAAATAATACTAAACAAACAATACCAAAATATAAAACATTTCTCATACAACTCTCACGTTTTGCCTGCCTGCCTCATTAGCCCTAGAATTTCTATGGCCATTCTTGTGTTTGTCGTATGTGTGTGTATGTGTGTGTGTGTGAATATCGCGTGTATGTGTGTGTGTGGCTTATGTAGTACTGTTAGGATTTCGCTTGCATGACTTCGTTCTTCTTGTTGTTGTTTCTTTTTTATTTATTTTTTTGTTTGTTTGTTTGCATGCAGTCTTTTAATTAGCTGATTGCATTTTCTTGTTGTGCGTCCTGCTGCACAGGACAATAGCTGGCCACAAAAAGCATTATCAATAGGCGTTTTAACACGCCACGGACAACATCCTTATTCCAATCACCCCGCCTGCTCACCAGCTTGTTTGCCTTTTAGTCTGCTCTTTGCTTTAATATATCGACTAGTTTGATTTGGTTAAAATAATTTCAATTTGTTTATGGTATGTGTGGGATTTCTATTGGATATTCCATATATAACAAATAGTTTTTAAATTTATTTCTGAAAATTTAAATATTATATATAATAGAAGAGTCACTAAATATCTTTTAGATATTGAAAAAAATTGTTATTCTTTAAAACTTAAATTTAATTTATTATTTACTAATTAAGCTGCGTGTACAAACTGTTTCCAATTATGTGTAAGCTTAATATTGTCAGGGTATTTTAGCCTTAATATGCCCTTAATTTTACGTGTTTTCATTTGCAATTCCCACAAAACTTTGGTAATGCATGGAAATGCTCATTAAAATGCTTTGCTTGATTGAAAAATCAATATAAATTAGCGGAGTTGCGTTTAAGCTGAACATTTTTTTTGCAAAAATGTTACTCAAAAGCACGATACACTGCTCCATTTGGTATTTGAGATAGATTTAACATTTGAGATTAGACTTAACATGCGCTTTGCCAGGCACCTTTAAAATATAGTTTTTTATTTACGTGCTTTTTATATTGAAATTCATTTTGTTTTATTTCAAAATGTGAGCTAAATTACAAAAACAAACAATATTCGATAAAAAAAAGAATTATTTGAAATGTTTTGGCTTTTAGTTAAAAACGTTTTATCTGGCATGCAATACAACACATTAAATGTTACCTCTTTTTTTGCTCACACTCACAATAAATAAAACAAATAGTTATATATATCACAATTAAAAAAAAAAAGCAACATCGTTAACATTAAATAAACATAAAGCCCGAAACAAATATTCAATTTTCCATGCATAAACTGAGAAATCTGCCATTTCAATTAAAAATCAATTAAATATGTAAATCATTTTGTGTTTAACCAAAATTCACTGAAATTTGCATACAAACCATCCGACCACCATCCGACCCAAATCGTGCACAGTATGATGAGGAAACCGGCACGCCCGACTCCACCAAGGATAGCACGGAAATGCTGCGCGGTGTTACATATCGTCCGCCCTCATCTGGTGGCGGCGCCTCGGCCAGTTACCGTCCGCGCCAGAAGTCGGTCAACTGCCTGGGCGGCTGTTCGGAGCGTAAGGGATCATCCGTGAGTATATATGATGCAACCAAATACAAAAAAAAAAAACAAAGAGGAAAAAAGAAAACAACCCAGCACATTTGCTTTTGTAGGCGTTGGCATTGAGGTAGGTGATTTTGGAATTGATTTTAGGGCAATATTTTCTTGTGTGAACGCTTTGAAGCATGCTGGATGCCAGAAATTAAGTACATCAAAAAGATCGTCTCATTAGTTGCACACATACACACATACACACACTTCCAAGTATAACTAACATACTACAATCCTTAAGGCATCCAGTTTTATTTACTGCTTAATTCGATGTGCCATATTATCATATTTTGCAGTACTCCATCAATTTGGCGGATGAGGCACGCGATAATCACGCCCAACAGATCGAGAGAGCCGAAATCGCCAATCTGGTTCGCAGTCGAATGGAATCCTTGAATCTACCGACCATAGACTATGATGATGTCAGCGAGAAGCGCAATCATTTGTCCTATGTGATAATCAATCCAAGCTGTGATCTTAAGCTGGAGGAGGGCGATCTTATGTAAGTACTTGGCACACACTTATTGCCAAATCAATCTAAAGAGTATTGGATAGTTGAATTTGAATTTTTTAAGAAATAATACATTTTAGTTAAAAATGAGGAAAAAATATAGCTTAATTTCAAAACGCTTAAGAACAAAGAGAAAAATTTTTAGAACTGATAGTTTTCATGCGTCTGCAAAATATTAAGAAAGTTCATTAAATTAAATTAATTAAAAATCTGAATTAATAATGGTTTTAAAAAATAATCGATAGTAATAGTTTAGCAAGAAGTCAGCTGCTTTTATTTTGTTATTTTTATTATTTATTTGTCTATGCACATCAAATAGAGAACTAAAAGTAAATAATTGAAAATTTGCTAGTTCACAGAAAAATTTATTGAAGAATAGTTGATAAATTGACAGATATAGATTTAATAATTTTTCTAGATATTTGCAATTTCTATAAAATCGTATAAAAAAACAAAAATTAGTAAATTAAAAATTTGCTAATTCGCAGATAGATTTATTCAACTTATTTATAGTGACTAGTTGATATGCTGACTAAGATAAATCACTAACTATTGTGTTGTGTTTTTGGAATTTGATGTTATTGCAATATAATGAACCTTGTTTTGTTTTGTTTTTATTGTTCAATTTGCAGCTATTTGGTGCGCCCCTCACCGTTTTCGGCGCAAAAGACATTCGAGCGCCACAATTCGCGCCGCAAATCGAACATTTCGTTCTGTTCGAATATCAATTTGGGCGCCACGTGTGGCCCACAAATGCCAAATATGCCCAACACCGCCGTCGGAGCTGGTTCGCGTCGCGGCTCCGGCATCGCCGGTTTGAACCCAATGCAAATGCAGAGCGTTCAGACATTGGCCGGGTATGGATCCACGCAGCGCTGTACGCCCCCGATGCAGCAAATTAAATCGAATTCTCTTTCTCTACCCGACAGTCCGACGGTGGTTGGCTCGCAGCGCGGCAGGAGTAACTCATTGCGGGTTGGCTATTATTCTCTATCCCCCCCCCCCCCCCCCCCACAACCCTTTTTTCCTCCCCCCCCCCCCNCCTCCCTCTAATACTCTATTTCACTCACTCACTCCCCCACCTCTCTCTCTCTCTCTATCACACACGATTTCCGCTTTCCCGTTTATGTTCACGTTTATCGACACTCCACGAAAAAAAAAATTCAACCTCTTTGTGTTCACAACTGTACCAAATCTAAGCCGATAACTGTGCATTTATTTGGCAATTGACAGAGTTGCCACTTATATTAAATGTAAAGCATGCCAATAGCAACTCGTCAGCTGAATATGAATACACAGCTAACAGCAGCAATACGAAACTACATGTTTTCATTTGTATGCCTTTGCAGAAAGATTTAAACATTCCAATTTTGACATTTTTTAGAATTTTTGAGGTGTCTGGAAATGTTATCCAAATATTAAATATTGCATTGAAAACTATGATTTCGAAGTTTTTTTTGTATAATTTATGCCAGACATAACAAAGTTTACTTCTTTTTATACTTTTTATTACCAATTTTTTATGTAAGCTGATCAGATTTTAAAGTTGATAATTTTATTTCTATATTGTTCAATTTTATTGTACATTTTCTAATAATTATTTTTACTACATTAATCATTTCGTAAAACTTTTTAAATTCAAAATTCTTGAAAACTCGAAACAAGCTAAAGATATTTTACAGCGAATTTAGTTCTAAAAACATAAACAACATTTCTGCAAGGGTATTTTTAGCTTCGGTTCACCGAATTTACATTTTCTTTATCATTCTAATTACCAATTGGCTAACAGAACACTTAGACTTGAGCATACTAGTTGCCACACAGTTGTTGTATGAAAACGCACATAGTTAAATGCAACAATGACCACACAACACATTTACACACACACACAATCACACACTCACACTCATATAGAACATCAAAATTTGGTTGCATTTCGTTTTGAAAAACTCGCAAATCCATTTCACGAAATTGACGCGATTCGAAAGCCGCAGCACTCAACAGCCGCAACAACAGCAACAACAAAGTACCAGACCAACAACAACAACAACAACTAGGTTATCGACTGCAACAACAACAACAACAACCAGTTCAGCAACCATTACCATAACCATAAAGCACGCACGCAACGGAGAAATTCACATCACGTTTCCGTTTCCGTTACTCGTCTTGGTTGCACCCCAAGAAAAACAAAACAGAAAAAAAAAAACGAAATCAAAATACAAATAATTATATCAAGCAAATAATATATATAATCATCAAAAAGTGCGGCACGGACTTGAGTTCAATGTGTTCGATATGTGTGTGTGTTGCCTGTTTTGGGCCAACAAATTTATTGTAGCCAATTTGTATTGTGTAACATTTTGTTCCGTTTCGTTTGCTTGTCAAACAAACCGCTAATCGCAGCCAATTTGGTTGGAAATATTTCTGCTTTGTATACTTGCAGATCGATAACGATATATTGCTGCGTCGCTCCTCGTCGCTTCGCCAGGGCCTGCCCAGCGTGGGCGTTAGCCATGGCCGGCGCAAATCGTCGCTGGAGGAGATCGGCATCAGTCACTTCACGACGCTGATGCAGGCAACGAATCACAGCAATCCCATCAAGATATCGCTCAATGGCAGCATCGGCATGGAGGTAACTGTGTGATTGAAATACCGATTATAATCGATTTTACATCGAATAACGGACGCACAGAATCAGATCTCATTGCAGGTGACGCCGCCGGAGGAGCCGACGCCCATGTTGGGCGTGCCCTGCGTTTTAGGCGGCGGCGGCGTTGGCGGCATCAATCCATCGGCGCTCGGCGGCAGCGCTGGCGGCAGCGGTATGCTGGGCGCCGGCTCATCGCTGGCAATTAATACCGCCGACCTGGGGCCAGGGCCGAGCACCTCGTCGGGCGCTTCGCTGCAGGCACAGGACTCGCTGCCGCAATCCTCGCAGGCGCCGTCGCCGCAGCATCTGCAGGGCACGATTGTATGATACAACCTGATGTGGGGTCGCCGACTCCGCTCATCGATGTCGAAAAACAAATGGATATAGAATACGGCCAGCACACACAGACGTAGAGATAAGTTCTAGAGGCAACAAGTGATTACTGTTAAGTCGCGCTGCTAACCCCCAAAAACCCAAAACTATTTATATGGACATAAACATATATGAACTGGAGATGAGAACGTGTCGATAGTTCGTGACACGAAGAGTTGAATTAAAATTTGGAAAATTATGCAATGTACACAATTTAATGTATGTATTCATATTTGTTTTTCAGAATTTGTTGTTATTATTTGAATTATGTTATGCATGTTTATTTATATTTTCTTGTTACTTGTTTATATTTAAAATATAATTCTTCCCTAACATTGAGATTTTTTATTTTTTATTTTTATTTTTATTTTATTTATTTTATGTGACACGTGCTCATCTCTAATTATTAAGTACTAAGAACCCAACCCACCCGAAAGCAGCCTGTCAGTGTCTGTGGTGTGTGTGTGTGTGTGTCTCAGCTAATACCCTTATTCTAATATTCACTGTAGAGGTGTCGCCCCTTCCTTGCGCTTCACTTCACACCTGTTTTATTTGTCTAGTTAAGCGGAGAATTGCGTAGGAGCATTAATTGGAGATGATCGTTTATGCTTATTATTAGCTATACCTAAGTATATGAGTAGCAATAAATTATATTCAAAATTCGGTATGCTTTATTCAAATGAGGCAAAATGTGTTTTTGGGAACAACAAAGTAGTTTAACTATTGGCATGAATGGAGGTATTTACCACTTTAGCTAGCTGTAAATAGTATCGTGCGGACATGTTAGTTGCAAATAGATCTAAGCCATAAAGATTAATTAATTTCTAGCATATCTCTCAATTGAAATTACCTGCCCCGAAACAAGAGGCTCAAAAACGAAAATAAAAATAAATTAAACAGCTTTTAGTGAAAAGTGTAATGAAAAACCAGAAATTATGTATATAGTACAATAGTTATAGGCATGTAGATGTAGTAACATTTTTCTGGATTTTATTTCGATAATATTTCTCAATATTCATAGACAGTTCTCACAGCTACTTCCTTAGGTTTCATATGTTGCACAATTTTTACTTAAATAATTTCCACACATTTTATTATAAGAAAGGTGCTATCAATATTTTGTACCAAGCACATGCGCAAAATTCTTTTTTAATTCATTTGTAAATCGAAAACAAAATAATATTAAAACGGTTTTCAGAAAATAAAAATTTGAAAGAAAAGGCTTTGGTATACTCTAATGCTTTACAAATAAAAACAATTAACAAAAAAGTTAAAAAAAAAAGTTATTGTATATAATAGTTTTAAGAGAGAAGCATTCAAGGAACTGCAAAAAAATACTATTAGAACTTAAATTCAAGCGCAAAACAACAGAAAATAATTCTAGAAAAAAAACATTTACGATTATATATACTATATATATAAGCACTTAGATTGGTTTTGGGGGCCTTGCTCAAAGCCTAAGCCTATAGCTATAATATCGAAACTGTACCAAATTCAATGAGCTATATACATTCATAGAGAGCACCCATTTATATATGTATGTATATATATATATATATATATAGTTGNTTATATATGTATGTATATATATATATATATATATATAGTTGACCTAACTTCTAAAACCCAGACACGTCCCAGCAACAAGGAAATTTATTAATTAGCCCAAAGCTAAAGCATACGATGTACCTACTACGAACACACACAAATACACAGACATATACATAAACATATACATATACATATATATAAACCTTACATACATATATCTAGTGCACAGACCGTTTTATACTAAGTGAATTTTATTAGGTTCGTGTTAATGATGAACTCGAACATGATATTTGCATTCCAGTGTCTCAAGAACCTATGCTTAGATAAGCCTAAGCTTAGCCACACCTAAACATATAATATATATACATATATATGGAAATATATATATATATACATATATATGTATAAACTTAGTACTAGGTATAATTTAGCAGACACTAAATTAGCAACTAGTAAATGTCTCAATGTACAAAAAGCAAAATGGCAATGCCTGCAATTAGTTATCAAAGAACCACAAACAACAACATCTGCAAAAACAACAACCAACTAAAAAACCAAATGTACTTACTATATTTAATGATGTAAATGCTATTCAGACCATATTCAAGTTTAGATTATAAAAAAAAACTTGCTGTAATATTTAATTGTGCTCCTTGAGGCACACGACAAACACGACATGAAAACTCACAATAAATTCAAAATATATAGTTGATGAAAACTGACAACAACAACAAAATTGAGAACAGGGGGAAATTGGGTACTATTTAAAGCTTGCATGTTTCAATATGCTATATAAATAATAATATAATTTATTTGATATATATTACGTTAAATTGTACCTATTTTATCCTACCTATTTTTATATTTTCATTCTGAACTTAAGTTTTCTCTGTTTATTTTTATGTCAGCTTTAAGATAAACAATTTTGATAAAGGAAAGAAACAAGAAAATCTGGATAACTGATAATCTAAATTGCTGCTTATTTAAATGCTTACTTTTTCATATGATAATTGATTTGATATCATATAACTTCTTAATAACACTATCTGCCAGGATAACTAAACGAAATACTAAATATCTGGCTCAAGATCTATAAATTAATTAGTTATAGTTAATGAATTGTTTATTTAGCCAATATAGTTATACTTCAGTTCGATTTCTTCAGCTTAGTTCAGTGTAGAAACTTAAAAAAACCTTTCTATGAATTCCTCCACTAACAATTTCGTACTTTATTTGTGAATACCCTTTTAATAGACTTTTCCCTCTGAAATGTTGCACAACTTTTGTTGGGTATCCAGTAACTACGTTATAAAGGTGTATTTGTTTATAGTATATATGTATTTATTAGATTGAGTAGCTTTTCAAAAGATGGCACACACGTTAGTTTATTTGTATTATTAATTAATATTTGCTTTGGTTCTTGATTCCTGTTCTCAGTTTGAACTCTGTTATACGTATACAAAAATATTTTCATTTTCTTATAATTTTCCTTTCTTTTCTTCGTTTCTTTAGTTAATTTAATTTTTACTGCCGAACTGGGGCAAAGGAGTAGGGCGATTCCACTGTGCAGCTGGTGGAGGCGCTGGTGCATTGACAGCTCCTGCCGGTGGGCTCGTTGCGGTTCACCAGACAGAGGCGGGCGTCGGTGCAGCCGCCGTTGTTGATCTGGCATTGGCTCTGGTACTGCGGACAGTTCTGCTCGACGGCGGTCATGCCGTACATCTTGTGGCTGCCGTAGAAGGGCGGCTGTATCGGTTTCTGGCGTTCACCCCCATTGTCCGAGCTCTCCAGTTTCTTGCTGTATTACGAGTATGATAATATATATACATATATACATATATGTTAGGTAAACATACGTTAACCAATCGGTCCAATAGAATTGATCGTGCGTAAAGGTCAGACCGAAGGGATAGCTCAACTCCTGGGATATGGTGCGTATCTGGCGACCCTGTGCACTGACGCACTCCACCTTCTTGGTGCCGGCATCCGCGTAGCACAGCTCACCGCTGTGCTCCAGCACCACCAGCGAGTTGGGCAGCTTAACGGCATTGGAGCCCAGCAAAAGCTGGCGGCCACTGCCATCCAGATTGGAATACTCAATCTTTGGGTTTTCGCGATCCCAGTCGGACCAGTAGAGTTTCCTAAAAAACGAGCAAAAGTTATGTCAACGCACATTCTCGGCGATTTCCGTCCACCCATCCACACTCACTCTCTGTAGGGATCCACGGCAATGCCACGTGGATTCACCAGCTGCGTGTTAATGATGACGGCACGCAGCGTCGAATCATCCAAACTGGCCACCTCAATGGTGTCCTTCATCGAGTCCGTCCAGTACAGGCGACGCGAGATGACATCAATGGCAATGCCCTCGGGTGATTCGATGTCTGCAATAATTGCATTTTAGCGCACAGCTGGAAGATGACAGACAATCTGACTTACCTGTGCTTATGAAGACGCGCTCATCGGTGCCATCGTATTTGGCGCTGATAATCTTCTTGGTCGAAATGTCGCCCCAGTAGACACGTCCCTCCACACAGTCCTTGTCCAAGCCAATGGCCATCGAGGCCACCTTGATAGGCTGCACATCGCGGCCATTCAGAGGCACACGCACAATGACCACGCCCTGGCTGACAATCAGGAAATTCGAGTCGTGCTGTTGGCGCTCAAAGCAAACGGAGCCATTGCCATAGAAGCCTATAGGATATCAAATTGATGATCAGTTAAGTAAGTACATTATTTTTGCTTTTACTTCAAAAAAATCAAAAAAAAAAAAAATTTCAAAAATGCATATAATTTGAATGTAGAATCAATATATAGGACAAATCATGAACAAAATGACATCAGACATGAAAATCGGTTCAGTTTTGACAGAGTTATGGGGGTTCGAAGTATGGGACCCATAGATCTGAGACATTTACATGTCAAAATTTTTGTCAATTTTGGCATGATTTTTGACCAAAAATTTAACACCCCCAAAATCACTTTTAATGTTGTTTTTTATACTAATTATGATAATTGGAATCGATTAAAAACAAAAATTCGCAATTTTAAATTTTGAAAAAAAAATTTTTTCGAAAATGAGTAAGGGGGGGGTACATGCTTTTTCGTCAAAAAAATCAAAAAAATTGTATTTTCAAAAATGCATATAATTTGAATGTAGAATCAATATATAGGAAAAATCATGAACAAAATGACATCAGACGTGGAAATCGGTTGAGTTTTGACAGAGTTATGGGGGTTTGAAATATGGGACCCATAGATCTGAGACATTTACATGTCAAAATTTTTGTAAAATTTGGCATGATTTTTGACCAAAAATTTGACACCCCCAAAATCACTTTTAATGTTGTTTTTTATACTAATTATAACAATTGGAATCGATTTAAAACAGAAATTCGCAATTTTAAATTTCTATGTAATATCCTAAATAATTGGACGACGATATAGTTGGCGCCGCCTTCGCACTCTGTCCGACAACCCAATCGGTTGTCTAGTCGGCTCAAATATACACATCATATTCCATTTCATTTCAAAATTTTTTGTAATTTTTCAGGAGCATAATCAAAAAAAAAAAAACAATAAAAATAAGATGAGCCCTGTCGCGAAATTGCTAACGAGAGTTGCCCGACTCGGGTCATTGCGTGTGATCAGCCAACCGGGTGCACCGATCATCAAGAACGAGTTGACCAGGTCGACAATGCAACAGCAGGCGCAGCGTCGCTACGTGCAGCGAACGGATCATTATCGCAGAAAGACGACAGCATTGGAATCAATGCGTGAATTCTTTATGCATCCGCTGACCTGGGATCGCAACAATGGATACCTAAATGTGGTGCTGGCTCTGGCGATCTTTAGCTTCGTATTCTTCCAGTCATGCACACCCTGCCCAGAGGATAGGGTGCCGCGTAGGAAGACCCAGAATTAAGCAAAGGAGAACTCACCCGTGTTGCAGACGCAGACGAGACCCGAATTGGTCGAGTGGCATTTGGCATTCATATCGCATAGGGTAGGATTGTTCAGGCAGTTCTGCTCCTCGAAGCACACGTAACCGTCACCATGATAGCCAGCATTGCATTGGCACGTGTAGTTCGCGGGATCTCTGCGGAGAGAGAGAGAGAGAGAAACAAGATCAGTTTTGGAATCGATGGGAGTAGTCGCAACTTACTCGGTGGGCTCACATGTGGCGTGAATGCCGCAATTATTGCGCAAATTACAGGGTATGGGTATGCTAACACAACCGGTCAAAGCATCGCCCTGGTAGCCATCGATGCAGTCGCAATACTGAACACCCAACCTGCCATCCCACTTGCAGATGGCGTGCGAGCCGCAGAAGGTGGCGCCACAGCGTCCGGTTGGCACACAGCGATCGCTGACGTCCCGCTCGAAGGCGTCGTTGCACTGACAGACGCCATTGTCGCAGTACGCATTCTCGCCGCACTGCTCGGCCGCCGCGCACTCCGGCGCCAGCTGACAGCGATGGCCATCTCCCGTATAGCCGCGCTGGCAGACGCACTCGGACTTGCCCAGCTGATCGTTGTAGCTGCACGTGGCGTGATCGTCGCATATATCCGGTTTCTGCAGAGATCGAACAAACAATTCAATTAAATGGAATTTTTGAAATTCGGGTTCGATCCACTTACGATTGCGCAGGATTCTTCGATGGGATCGCACTGATAACCGTCGCCGCTGAAGCCGGCATTGCAGGTGCAAATGTGACGCATTCCGCTCTCCCACCAGACGCACTTGGCATCGATGTGACAATTGGCGTCCACATCGCAGGGCAGCAGATCGTCGTTGTTGTCCACCTCGTAGCCACCAGCATACGTACAGGTGAGGCTATTCTCGCTCAGCTCGTAGCCGTCGGGACAGGTGCATTCACCCATAAAATTGCATTTCGGCTCCACCTCGTGCTCATCGAGCAGAATGGGCACACAGCGTCCGTGCTCGAAGACCTCGTCGTGGCCGCAGATATTCGCACAGCTGTAGCCATTCCCGGAGAAGCCCTCGCGACAGCTGCAACGTCCCTCGTAACAGTTCGCATCCGGCGAGCAATTCTGAAAATTAAATAGTCCCAAGTTAACTTTTGTGAAATGAAATCCCTACAAAAAAATAGATTAACAATATACAATTCTAACTGCTGGTCAAGATTCAGCTTTAAATTTTAGTGTAGTCAAAGTGGGAGTTAGGTTAATTTGTAGATGGTTCAGGATATTATGATAGGAAAGTTAGCTAAAGAGGTCCTGCTTAAAATTTGGTCTAATTTGGAACTATTTGATGACCAAAAACAAACCTTATAAACGAGCATAGATGATATAGTAATAATAATATTATATTTTTCAAGTGAGATAAGGAAAATAATCAGATAAAATTAAAAATTTAGATGAGATCAACAAGTATTTCCGTCATTTAGAAAACCAAATAATGAAAGCCGGATCAAAATCGGTTAGGTAAAATCATGGTTTTCTTTGAACCGAAATTGGGTTTAGCTCACATTCGAGATTGGATTCAATTAATAGAAAATCAAAATCCATGATTTAGTTTTGTAGTTCATAAATTAAATTAGTTGGATACTAATTATGTCACTTACATAGCACTCATCCAAATGCTGTCCCTGGTTGTCCTGGTTGTCCTGGTTGTCCTGGTTGTCCTGGTTATCCGGGCGATAGTCATCGGGCCGCTCCTGATGGTTCTCCTCGGGCTGCTGTTGCTCCTCCGTGGGCTGGCTCTGTGAGCTGTCCACTGTGGGCTCGGAGGGAGTGGAGTACTCAATGTTATCGGCCGAATTGTTGCGCAGACACCGGTATCCGTTGCCCTCGTAGCCATCCACGCAGATGCAGCTGAAGCCGCCCTCGTTGTTGGAGCAGAAAGCGTTCGTATCGCAGAGATGGGTGCCCAGGGCGCACTCGTCCAAATCGAGGCACTGATTCTCGCCGCGCTCGTCTTGCTGGGCGGCATAGCCGTGTCGGCAGTCGCAGCGATAGGTGTCCTCATACGGCACACAGACGGCGTTCTCGCCGCAATCGACTCTCTCCTCGGTGCAGGCGTTCGACTCGGCGTCGACGCCCACCTTGCTGACGGTGCTGGTGCGCACGGCCTCGTCGCGTTCAAAGTAATCGAGGGCGATCTTGGAGACCTTCTGCAGGAAGCTGAGATCCGTGGGATCGGCATCGTCGTCGCGCAGGCAGCTCTGGTAGACAATGCGCTGATCCACGTGGAAGCCAATCACGCGCTGCTCATCGGCCAGCTCCAGCTGATGGGAATGTGTCGACTGCAGCTCACCCGGACGCACAAACCGGTACTCGTCCGTGTAGTCCGCCAGATGCAACGTGGCGCTGGGCGAGAGACGCGGCACGGCGCCCGACAGCTCAATCTGCACCTGCAGCTGATCCCAGTAGTTGAGACCCTCGAAGCTCTGGTTCACCAGCAGCAGCTCGCCCGTCTCGAACTGCATGCGCGAGATGTGCTGGTAGCGGCCGCCCGTCAGCTGATAGCCGTTCGCCGCCCCATTGAACGACTTGGCGAACAGCCAGCCGATTGTGGTGAACAGCGGCACCACCAGACGCAGCTGGGCCGCTTGATCTCCGGTGAGGGGATTGATGGTCGTGTAGCTGCGCGCATCGCTGGTCACCACATACGACTGCAGCTTGGCCTCCTCGCTCAGCGGCTGGCCGTTCAGGCTGCCGGAGAGTGTGCCCGTCACGCGCACCGGCAGATCGTTGGCCAGACAGGAGCGACCGTTGCCATAGAAGCCCGGCTCGCAGACGCAACAATAGCCCTCGGACTTGTCGTAGCACTGGGCGTGGCTATCGCACTGGTGCCCATTGCCGTTGCAGCTGAGAGCGAGTGCGGGCGATTCGGTGCGCGTCTCCAGATTGTTGGGTGCCTGCACATTCTCGCCGGGATTCAGCGGCGCCACCTGGTAAAGCCAGACGCCGGGCACGCCCAGATTGGTGCTCTCGCTGAGGAAACGCGCCTGCGCAAATAAGATATTTGGTTTCATACAGGAAAATATAAGGTAAGTTGGAAAAATATACTCTACAAATTAATAATTTACTATTATATATTAGACATTATATAGCTAGAAAAACATTTTTTCATTGGATTTTATATCAGAAATTAAATTAAAAATATTTACAAATTTTAAAATAAATTTGAATTTAAATTTTTTCGGATTTGAAAACAATAAAAAATAAAATAAAATAATTAAAATAGTTTGATGCAGTCAAAGTTTTTAAAAAACAAAAATTTTTATTTTAATAGTTATATATCTCAAATATTTTAATTATTGTTATTGATCGTAGCAAATTATAGCCAGATTCTAGCTAAATGTTTTTATTTACAATCTTAAATTAATTTGCATTATAATTTAGAGAGATCACTAATATCAGTTCTTCATATTGATTATTAATTTATTTATTTATTTAAAATATTAACTTCTCAAAATTATTTGAAAAACTAAAATATTTGCAAACACGTGAGATTACTTTATAGTATAAAAAATGCAATTGCAATTTTAGCTAGTTTACTGAAATTTCGAACTTACATTCTCCGAACCGGAACCATTCAGATTGTAGTAGCGTCCGTCATCGGAGATAAAACCGGCCTGGGCGCGTATATCGGGCAGGCCCTGTTCACCGCCCTCGCCCTGCAGCCAGTTGAGGCCGCCCTCGGGATAGATGAACTGCACGAATGTTTCCGAGTCGCTCGCGATGATGGCCACCTGGAAGGTGTTCAGCCGGTCCGTCTTCGAGTTGAAGTAGCCGACGTTGCGCCACGTGGCCACAATCAGTTGGCTAGCCTCAAATTCGGTTCGCTCGCTGAACGCATAGCGCACCAGAAGCTGGGCACGCTCCAAGGATATTGGATCGCGTGTCTGGAAGAGCGAAATGGAGCTATCGTCGTCGCTGTTGCTGGTGTCCACGTTGGAGTAGAAGGCCGCTATCGAGGGATACTCGAGGGGAAACGGCTGATTCAAGTACTCGGTGAAGTCCACGTTAAATGTCAAAATGCCATTCGTGTTGATCTGTTTAAACGAACAAGATAAATGCAGGCAAGTGTTAAAATGCGGATGGGATTCGAACTGAAGTGGGTGCTTCAGAAAAGGAAGTGCATATGGCGCATCAATTAGCCGTTTTGTGAAGTGCCAACAGGCCACTTAGCGTTTAACGGGCGAATGCGCCTGGCGGAAACTAAACAACAACAAATCATTAACAAGCGTGCCTCAATGATCATTAGCGAACTCCCTCCCGCCCTCTCTCTATCTCTTTCCCGCTGTCTTTAGGACCGCCACCTCTAATGACTTGCCTAAGTGAGTTCCTTGTCGGCAGCCGCCGCTAAAATTAGTACTAGAACAAATAAAAACTCATTTGTGCCGCCGCCAACGATATCCAGCTGCGTGACCTCCTCCTGCTCTGTCTCCGCCTGCTTGCTCTTTCACTCCAATTGGAATACCTATGCCCATTTCCAACTCTCATTTAGAACTTGCACAACTTTGCATTGCGTTGCGCATTTTTATTTTTAACCGCATTTATTTTGCCTAGATAAACAAAAAATCTTTGTGTTTTTTTTTCAAATTTGGAATTTGAAATTTTGGAATTGGAGCACAGGTGTTTTGTAAACTGCCCCCCCCCACACTGAAGCACATCTGTTTTGGTGCGCGCTGACAACCGCAGCATAAAACCATTTTCACCCATTGAGCACCAGAGTAGACATCACTCCATCTTCGGCTCAGCAGGTTGGAAAATGTGGAAATATTTGCCATACTTGGCACTTGTAATTACATACTGATAAATCTGTGAAATGTCTGCTTTCTTTTTTAGAATTGAATGTTGGAACACATTTTTAAAAACAAGAACATATTACTTATATATTAAGATTCTATTTTACCCTAAGGTCATTCTATTTTTGGGTACGACATCATTGATTCCTAAATAATTAATCTAAAGAAACTGAGACTTGTGTCAAATTTTACGTATTTATTTTCGTTTAAATATGATTTATCAGAAATATCTCTTAAATGCCTTCATTTTTTATAATTCACCAAATATTTGCAATTGCCAATAACTCTGCATTTATAGCGTTTTTAAATTTTTTTTTAAAGTATAATTTTAAAATCCTGCCAATAATATTTTTTTTTTTCAAATTGCTGTTTACTTAACAGCATTTTTTTTAATTTCAAAATATTTGAATATTTATCCCAAGTTTTCGTCAAATTATTTACTATTTTATTAAATTTTGTTTATTCTTAAAATAATTTTACTGAAATACATTAACCTCAATTTCCATTTTCAAAATTAACTTCAACGCTGCAACCTCAATTTTTCAATTTCATTTCATTTTACTGGCTTAATATTTGGACACATCTATTTAAAGAACCCGCCAAAGGGGTATATAAACATTGTTGGGTTCAACAATAATAAAAAAAAACAACGAATAATGTGTTTTAGCTGGAAAAAGGCGCTTTGGTTATTTCGGGCCAAAAGAATTCTCGAATATTTATGCATTTCTATGGTCATATTAATGCCACACATTTTGTGCCGCGTGCTATTTTTCGACGTCAGACACATAAATTCAGTTAATTAACTAACAAAAATAGGCGACACTTTTGCCGCGACGCTGTGCTAAGAGCTGATCATAATTTTGAGATGTTTAACAAGAAAAAAAATTATATATATATATATAATGAAATGTCAAAAAATAAAAACAATGCTAGATTGAATACCCTTACATAAAGATAGGAAAATGTTGAGCTTCCTTGAGCTTGGTTAGGAATCCAAAATAGTTTAAATATTTTCAACTATCCAATAAGGAATTACAAAATTTAAAAAACATACGTTTTTGAACTGAAATTTAAATCTCAGTTTTATGAGCCTTGCTGATCACAATGCGTTACACTTTTTAGAGTACCCTCAGTTAGGGTATTCAAGAAAAAGGTGGCTAAAAGTGTTTGGGTGTCTGCCAAGGCGGCACAGCGACATCGCGAACATCAATGGGTTGACTGGTTGCCTGTATTTTGTAGCGTCTCTGCGTAAAGATTAAGATTGCCATGGACCACCCCCGAGTGTTTTATTTTTCTTCTGGTATTCGGGTTGAGTGCGTGCGAATTGGTTTTGCGCTGTCCCTGTCGGAGCAGCATTGTATCTGTCAGATACTTTTCGTTTTGGGCCCAGCAACGTGTCGTTGATCACACACAGTTGTTCTGTCGAAATGCGAAGGCTGTCATGTTTTGCCGAAAATTAATGTCGATTTCTGTTGTCTGCCCAAGCTATTAATAAATGCCCCCCACACAAACATATTGGAACCTAGAAGCTAGAAACTATTAAGCTACGCAAATATTTGCATTGATAGACAATTGCTGGCGTTATCGCCGCCGCCGCTTATCAGCGGACGAATGCAAAAAATTCATTCAGCATCCCATTCGAGAGACACTTTGTTGCAGTCCATCAACAGTTGTACTTACTGTATGCACCCGTACTTACATAGAGCTCTTCATATTTCTCGCCATAGAAGCTGACAGACTGCTCCAATTGGAGCAGCGCCTGCTCGCTGTTGCCCTTGGCCAGATATTGGATGCTGCCGGTGCCCTCGACATATTCGTAGAGCTCATTGGACCGCAGACTGTCCAGGTAATGCTCAAACTGACCGTTGACCTGGCTCAGACCCAGCAGCAGCAGCAGCAGGCACAATTTTTGATAAACGCTTTTCATTGCAAGTGCAAAGTTTCGATTTGGATTTGTTTGTAATTTGTATTTGAATTTCTTAAATAGAATTTTAAGAAATTTCCTATTTGAATATATTCCTGTGCGCGTTTCACAATTTTGCGAGCATCATTTTTACACACGCACACACACGCGCCTCGTGTAAGCTAAACACTTGGCCACTCGGTTGGCTTCCAAAAATATCGGATTTAAAAATAACGAACGAACCGGCAGACAACTGAGTATCTATAGTCTATAGACTATGTATATATATACAAATATATATATATATATATTTGTTTTTGGAACTGTGTCTTAGAGCGGCGACACCAAACGCCTGGTTGCCCTCTTGCCTCCTTTTTTTCTGTAGCTTTCGATTTGAATTTGAATTGAATCTTTAGCCGAGCAAAGCGAACCGCGCGCGCTGCCAACAAATTCTTGACTGAATCGCAGCTCTGCTCCGTGGAATGCTCTTCAGTTCGGTTCGGTTTGACCGAATGTTACACTTAACATACACATGTGTGAGTGTGTGTGTTTGTGTGTGTGTGTTGTGGCTCGCGTGTGCTGGAGTCTTCAGGAGCTCTTAACATGCAACTGCAAAATAACATCCACAACGAATGCATTCTGTTAGCCTCAAATAGAATCCAATGCAGATTCTCTGCAGCAAGCGAAAGTGAATCGGAGGCAGTGAGAGTAGGTGAAAGAATTGAATGAGAGAGGTTAAGTGAGAGCAAGAGTGAGAGCGAATGAGCTGATCCAAATAGACATCAGATTTGATTTTTTTTTGTATGATTCGCTTGTTTATGACAATGTGCCGTCGCTGTTGACATTAATGTTCCACACGCATTAGGATCAGAAATATTATTGCAAATAGCTTACAGCAAATTTTAGATAATAAAAAAAACTTTTACTTTAAAATAAGTTCCAACAATTTTCGCAAAAAATAAAATTTTTAAATTTACCCTAAATTAAAAACTCAATATTTCGAAAAAAAGGGATATTGAAAAAAGTAGTTATTTAAAAAGTTTAGTTCCATCAAACAATTTAAATAAAAATTTAAAAAAAATATGTACATTCAATATATTTCATATATGATTTTCAATTCTGAATATTTATTTTAAAAAATTATACAAAAAAAATTAGATCAAAATTTATTTATTTCGATTGATTTAAATTTATATTAAGGCATAATGAAACAGATTNATATTTATTATATTATTTATTATTATTTTATATACAATATTATATTGCATCTAGCTATATTTTTAGATAAATTATTGAAAGTAGCAACTTATTAGTTATCTGTAAGCCCAAACTTTATTATCATCATCATAATTTCTATAACAAACCATGGGATTGTTTTGCTATTCATGCTAAGTCCATTGATGATCTAATGAAAGAATTGCCTATGTCACAGAAGTCGAAAATATTAAATGGGTTTACTTGTGTTTAGAAGACCCCAGCACATGGAGTGCGCTCCTCCGTGCCGCCCAGCCTAGGATTGCTCAATATGCAAGGTGTGGTTGTCCCGTTGACAACCGCAAGACAGACCGATTTTAGGGCGACCCCGAAAAAGAGCGGCATTAAAAATCGAGGCACACACGACTGTTGGTTGGGCGCGTCCCAATTCCGGCGAACTGAACTTCAGGCGGACACGTGCCGCTCGATTGCCCCGCGCTGTGGCTGTGCTCCAGTGCCGCATGCCACCGTGAAGCGCCGCAGACTGCCATCCTCTGGCTGTCCCCAACTCCCCGTTAGGTGCCGTTCCGGGCTCTGCTCTGTAAAAATAAACAAATGAGAACTTGTGTGGCAGCGACGCAGCGTCTGCGTCTGCAGAAGCGATGGGTATCGTCTTTGGGGATAATGATCATTTGCTTGGGCTATTTATGATGTATTTCTCGGTTAATTAGTTGCAGCTGGTTGCAAGGGCAGGACAGGACAGGGCAGGGCGGTAAGGCGAGGAGGGGCGGGGCAGTTGGTCTGGTATGCGTC
Organism: Drosophila melanica; assembly: GCA_004143765.1. NCBI lineage: Eukaryota > Metazoa > Arthropoda > Insecta > Diptera > Drosophilidae > Drosophila > Drosophila melanica. Next base: position 114,558 of record SCDT01000328.1, read on the forward strand.
TTGGTGCAGCGCTTCCGCATGCATTCCCATCAGTCGCATGTCCAACTTCAATTCCAACTCCAAAGTGATTTTCCCTTTAACTATATTTGGCAGCGGGGCGCGCCTGTCACATACATTTGTATGATATATATATATATATGTATATAGTAGCTGTGCCGCTTGATCGGTGATGGATGGATGCCTGGCCATCATTAATCTTCCGGGCAGTCGCCTGCGTTCCAGGAATTAGAGCAGAACACTGCAACGCTCGGGAACTGCATAAGATAGGCGGCATAGATCCAACGTTAAAACCCAAAAAAAAAAAAAAATTTAAACAAAAAAAAAAACTAAGAATAATTAAAGTAATCTTCATTAATGTAGCTGCAACAATTTTTAGTAAAATAATTAAAAACTTAAATAATGCTCGTTATTTAAAATTTCTGTTTATTTCTTTTTTTTTTTGGAATCGTTTAAATTTACGCCCAATTAGTTTCTTTGCCCATTGAATGGATTATAAAAGCCCCCAAATTTTGTTGAGTGCTTCAAAAAGAACGCATTGGAAATGTTTGCGTTGTGGTGGCAATTGTTGTACGCTTTGTTGCTGTTGGAATCGGTGCTGTCCAAGCCGCAGCTGGACGAGGATTGCGATCTTTATGCAGCTGATACCATGGTGAGATTGTTTTTGTTCTGCATTATTTTATGATTATAAATTTATAAATTTGTAGCACGACTTCTGCTGCGATCTGCATGATGAGACGCCGCAGTTTAGCGACTGTCAAACCGACTGGCATGATAAGATACAACATACCAATGAGCAGCAGGAACAGATCTTTATGTTCGTGAGTATTATCAGTGGATTCAGTGTCGCAGCGGGATTTCCATTTTTCTATGAAGAATAGGTCAATTAATTGGAACTGATTAGACGCCGTGCAATTATAATAAATATGTCAAAAATAGCTTAAATGTAGGGTATATGCGACTTTATTTTTAAATTATATATCTATGTATATTTTATTTNTTTTATTTATTTTTATTTTTTATTTATTTTTTCTCTATTATATTAAATTTTTTCCAATTATAGAGTATTATAACCCGAAAAATATTATCAATCAATTATTTCAACCATATAGCTAAAGTATCCTCTTTTTCTCTCAGTGCACGGCTGAATGCACGTACAACAGCACCGGATTTCTGGCTGCCAATCGTCAATCTTTGAACCTGGTTCACGTGCGACATCATCTGGAGAACGATCTGGCCAACGCTGAGGATGAGGCGCTGCTCTACGAGACCTACGTCAAATGCGACAAACATGGTGCGTATTCCCAACGGTCATTCTGACACCCGCTCACTCCCCTCCCCTCCAGCTCAGACACAGCTCAGCCACAAGGGCGTCCAGTTGCTGGCCAAGCGTCTGGGGCCGTTCGATTGCCATCCGTATCCCGGCCTGGTGCTGGAGTGCGTGGCCAACGAGATGATCTTGAAGTGCCCGCCGGAGCGCTTCCACAAGACGCCGCAATGCCGCGTCACACGCGACTATTTGCAGCAGTGCAAACAGCATCTGAAGTATATATAAAGACTGTCGAGCTGCGTGCAACAAGTTGCAAGGTGAAATAAATGACAGTCAAGGCAACGATCTGAGTCGTATCTCAGCCAATCCAACCTAATCCAGTTGAAGCTGATCTTAAGGATTTGCTGGAGATCCGGCCAATTTATTAAACTGGTAGTTATTGTTTTTGCTCTTACATATTTAATCGGTGTCTCACGTTTAGAGTCTAAATACTGGCTAAATTACGCTAGAGACTTAAATGTAGCTGCGTGCGCTAGATGCTCTTCACCAGATCCCCCTCCAGCTGCAGTGCATCCGACTTTTTTAGCTGCTTGTCGAAGCGCTTGTCAAATTTCTTTGCCTGTTTCTCGCTCAGCTCAGAGACGGCCAAGTGTTTTGTGTACTTTTTCAGCAGTTTCTTCTTGAGCTTCTCCTGGAAAATGCCATCGGGCTGCTTGGACACCAGCTTCACCAGCTGTGCAGCCCAATCGAATTCGTTGCTCTCTTCAACAGCGGCAGCAGCTGATTCAGTTGCCTCTGCTGCGCCATTCTCCAGTTTGGACTTCTTCTTGGGCGGCGCTTCCTCCTCCTTTTTCGCAGCATCGGCCGCCTCCTTGGCTGCCTTGGCCGCCGCCAGTTCCGCCTGCTTGGCCTCCTTCATTTTGTTCAGCTCCTGCTCGAGTATGTCCCAGACCTGGGTTGCCTGCTGACGAGGTATGTGCATGCAGTTGCCCACGAAATTCTCGAACTTGGCCTTCTTGCGCGGCACATTGTCCACGCTCTGCAGCCGCTGGAAGGCGTTTCGCAGCGGCGGCGTCAACTGGTACTCGCTGCTGTCCAGTATGGCGCGTATGATGTCCATCCAGCTCTCCTGCTTCTGGGCGTTCTTGTTCTTCGGCTCCTTGGGCACAAAGCTCTGGTTTGAGTACTTCTGTGCCTCTGAGATGCATTTTGTGTGCGCGACGTATTCCTCTTCATAGAAGTCTTTGAGGCAGTCCATGCACGAGACGTTCTTTGTCTTGCCGCGGCAGCGTGTCTGGTAGTGCTTCTCTACGGCCGGCTTTTTGACGGAGTCGCCGCAAATGTTACATGTGAAGAAAACCATTTTTTCTTAAAAGATTTGCAACCAAACACAAATGCGAGCGGTGAATTCCACGTGCGCGCTCAAGTCTTTATTTACGTTCTGCTTATCGTTATCGATATTTGCAGAGCAATTGTCGTTCGGTGCTACAAACAGTTGTGCCACTGTTGTCTTGATAAAACCGCTATCGAACCAAACAACAGTGTGCAAATATGAGGGCTGCTAACGGTTGTAGCTGATGTTTGCCAATCGTTATGCAAATGTGGCATGTTCAGCTACAGTTTTTTCTGGAATTCTCAATAATTCCCGAAATATTCTCCTTATATTCGTTTCGCCAGCCTTGCGTTCACGCACGAAACCAATAAGATATCTTGTAGCAGTCAGCTTCTGACCGGCTCTCGCGCAGTTGTGCCATCTCTAGCCGCCCAAACAGCTGATTCACGCACGCTAAACGCGCGATGTGGCTGCCAATGTTGAAATTGCAACGAATCGCGCCGCATGGAACGCTACGCACGCTGACTGAACACCGCCTAAGGATGAGCGGCACAGTATTGACAGCTGCAAAGGATAATGGTGAGCAAAAGCCGCCGGTCAAATACGAACGCCAGCCCAACGTGCTGCGCAAAAAGCTGGGCTCTGTGGTGCCCGGCTCGGTGAACCTGCAGGTGCTGGGCGCAGGCGCCAATGGTGCGCCCGGCGCCGTTTACCTGTTTACTGACCAGTCGCGCTATCTCTTCAACTGCGGCGAAGGCACACAGCGTTTGGCGCACGAGCACAAGACACGCCTGTCGCGGCTCGAACAGATCTTCGTGACGCGCAACACGTGGACAACGGTGGGCGGCCTACCTGGTCTGGCGTTGACCATTCAGGATGCGGGCGTTCGCAACGTGGGCCTGCATGGACCACCGCAGCTGGACACCATGCTGCAGAGCATGCGGCGCTTTGTGGTGCTCAAGAATCTGCAGATGCAGACGATAGACAGCACGCTGGGCGCCCCGTTCGAGGATTCCATACTCAGCGTGCAGCCAGTGGTGCTGCGCAGCGAGCAGCAACAGCAGCAACCCGTTCTCAGCTATATATGCAAGCTCAAGCCACGCCCCGGCGCCCTCAATCTGGTCAAGTGTGTGGAGGCGGGTGTGAAACCGGGACCGCTGCTGGGTCAGCTTAAGAACGGACAGGATGTGACGCTGCCCTGCGGCAAAGTGGTGCGTTCTGTGGATGTCACGGAACCCGGCGAAACGGCGCTCTCCTTTGTCTTCATCGATGTGCCCAGCAAGGATTACTTGAACTCTCTAAAGGATCAAGCCGAACAGTACAAACAACTGGCCGCCTCAGAGCTCACTGAGGTGGCGCTCGTGGTGCACTTCAGTCCGCCCGAGCTGACGGCTCATGCGGATTATGCCAGCTTCATGGCGCACAATTTCTCTGCCTGCACAAAGCACATTTATCTCAACTCGCAGCTGAATTCCTTCTCCGGTTACGCGGCTGCACATCGCATTCAGTACCAGCTGCACCAGCTGGCGCCGCACATCTTTCCACTGCTCGCGGAATCCGCTGAGCTGCAGCAGAGCTGCCAGAGCACCAAACTAAGTCACAGCTTGAAGAAAACCAAACTGGCGGAGGAGGTGGAGGAAATTAAAGCAAAGGACCAAACGGAAGTGCAACATCAACAGGAGTCCGAACAGGGAGTTGTTTCTATGACGAACTTCCATTTAAGGCCCAAAAAGGGTAAGTGAAAAGACTTGTTTATTATATATCACCTCATATTATGCAAAAATTCGATAATATTGCAATGCTTGTTTTAAAGGGGAATTTATTTAATTGGGGAATAAGATATTAATAAATAATTTCCTGAGTTAAGGTAAACATTCGGTATTTAGATCAGGTGTAGTTCTCTTTGGCAACCTACGGCAACATTATCCTTGATCGAAGACTCACCTGAAAAAAAACTTTACGCAAACTTCCCACAATCTTAAACGTTTATAATTTTCTTTATTATATTTTACACAATTATATACTTATGTATGTAAATTGAAATTGACCTTTTTTTAAGAAGATGTTTCGGTTTAAGTTTTTGTTCAACTGAGTTTATGTTCGGTTCATATTAGAGCTTCTGGTTCGAATCGGTTCGGGTCAATTCTTAATTCTACTAAACTATAAATGAATGAGATTGTTTCAATCTCGAAGGTGCTTTAAGGATTTTTTTTTTCACCTGTGCTGCAAGTTTTCATTTGTTTCCAACTGCTTTTCGCGAGTGACTCCTCAGGCAATATTCGTGTTCCGATCGTGGGGGCTACCTTGGATTCACTCATCACAAATCATTTCTCTCATATACGGATTCGGATTACAAACTAAACTAAACTTAACATAACATGCAACCGCAAATCTTTATGCTGCAGGATTGGATCGCACCCTGGAAGCCAAGCTGACACCCGAGGAGTACATCAAGGAGACGCACGCCGTGCCCGGCTTCACAGAGCTGCTCGCGCAGCTTCAGAGCGACACCCAGAATGGATTGCAGACAGAAAGCAGCAACAGCTATCCGCGGATCATATTTCTCGGCACCGGGTCGTGCATACCCAACAAAACGCGCAACGTGAGCTCCATTCTCATCCAGACCGCCGAGGAGGCCTTCATGTTGTTCGATTGCGGCGAGGGCACCCACGGCCAGATTGTGCGCCTCTATGGACGGGAGCGTGCGCGGCAGGTGATGCGTCAGCTGAAGGCGGTCTACGTCTCCCACTTACACGCGGACCATCATATTGGACTTATTGGACTATTGCGCGAGCGACAGCAATTGGAGCCGGCGGCGGCACCGCTGCTCCTCCTGGCGCCACGTCAGATCGAGCCCTGGCTGCAGTTCTACAACCGCCAAATCGAGCCCATTGCGGATGCCTTTATGCTCGTGGCGAACGGTGAGCTGATGGAGCAGCCGCTGACGGGTGAGCGCGTTGAACAGCTCGGCATAGCCTCGATTGCCACCTGCCTGGTGCGGCACTGCCCGAATGCCTTTGGCATCAGCCTCACGCTGCAGGCACAGCACGCGGGGGCGCCCGTCAAGGTCACCTACAGCGGCGACACGATGCCCTGCGCGGATCTGGTGGAACTGGGACGCGACTCAACGGTGCTAATACACGAGGCCACCATGGAGGATGACCTCGAGGAGGAGGCGCGCATCAAGACGCACAGCACCATCTCGCAGGCGATACAGCAGGGCCGGGACATGCAGGCCAAGCACATCATTCTGACCCACTTCTCGCAGCGCTACGCCAAGTGCCCGCGGCTGCCCAGCGGCGAGGATATGCAGAACGTGGCCGTTGCCTTCGACAACATGCAGGTCACCGTGGAGGATTTGCATCACTACCATAAGCTCTATCCAGCCCTGTTGGCCATGTACGCCGAGTACACCGAGGAGTTGGAACAGCGAGCTGTCAAACGGGAGCTGAAACAGGAACGGAAACGGAAATTGGCACAAACGTGATCTTCGATTATGGTTTATGCGTGACAGATATCAGGAAAATCTCTGAGTATATTGATTTTATATCTGTAGCAAGGTTTATACGATAGTTCCAATTGTGATTTGATATTTACAAAAAAAAAAAAATTATTTTTAAAAATGTACTTATCATATTTTAGCTCTTAACTCATATTAATAATTTAAAAAATCACAATAGAGCAGCTTCGTATAAACTAAGCTTTAAAACTACAAAATTGTAATTTTGTAATCAAGATTTAAAAAATATTTGAGAAGGCATAGAATTTACAATAACTAGTTGTAGACTTTGCAGTTTTTTTGAATAAATAACTGCATATATTAAAAAAGTTGGCCCATATTTATAAATATGATCAACAACAAATGTGCCTAATCAAATATATATTTGATGAACAAATCAATACGACAATTTGACTTTCTCAAATATTTGTCACGTGTAAACATTTGCCTTGCACTGTTATTATTAATTTTAGTGTTGAACCAACTACAATAAACCATTGTATTAATTATTAAAATATGATTGAAAAACAATTCAATTGGTTTTTGGTGTTTACTTTATTTACTTAATTCGCATTCGCTTGCAACAGGTGTCTGTGTAATAAACGCTCATAGAATTACAAATTACAAATTTAGTTTTGAATATTCAATACATTATTTAATTGTATAATTATCGCATATTAATTTATTAGCATTGTCGACACAACAGAAGGTCACTTCTTTTTATTGTTTTATAATTATTAACCCTGTTTTTTAGTCAATGAACATTTTTTTATTTAAGGCACTTAGTGTTTAAACATTTTTCAATGGCTCTTTCCCAGTTGATCTCTAACCAAAATTTGTTTTATTAATTTTTTTATATGGTGTTTTTTTCAATTTTATTTTTTTTTTTTTTGGAAATTAGCTGTGACTAGTTAAAATTAGTAGGTAAACGAAAAATATATTTTTAAGTAAAATATCAAAGCTTGAACTTTAGTTTTAGTTCAGCTTGAGATATTTGGTGTGTATGCATGTGTGTGTGTGTGTGTGGGGCTGTGTGGTTCAAACTTCTGGTTAATAATATTTTTGTTTGTTTTTATAAATAAACATAATTTCAACATTTCTTTAAAATTAAATAAATAGTTGTACATTATTTAAATAAAAAGAGAAACACATCGGCAAAGAAAAGCAGCTGATATTTTTTTAACAACAATTGAAATTATAATGAATTATAATTCATATAAATAATTAATAATTGCTTCTGCCTTGGCTGCCTTCAAGATTATATAGAATACAAATTCATTAAGCTAAGAGTTGAACTTGTTATAGTTTTTCTTTCGTCTTCTTCTTCTATGTTTGGAACTGCCAAAGCAAAAAACAAATATCGTAACGGTTCTTAACACTCCTTCCTATTTCGAGTTAGGTGTTTCAGGCACGTTCCACGTAGTTGCCGGGGAATGTGCCAAAGCAGCCCGTGCGCTGCGATGTGCCCACGAACCAACCATCGTCGCACTTCTCCAGCACATGCACCAGATCGCCCTCAAAGATCTCCAGCTCATCGGAATTCTGTGGTCGGTACTTGTAAAGCGCGCGATAACTGCGATTTTCATCCATGTACAGAAAAGTAATTAATAGTTTTGAAAATACTTTTTTTCGATTAGATTTGAGGGCACACTCACGTTAGGGGCTCCGAACTGGTGTCCACATGAAGGGCGTCTGTCTTGTGCAGCGTTCGGGTCTCCTTCAGTATGCCATTTGGTGGATGTGCCCCGTTCTGGGTTAGCGTGTTGAACTCGTTGTTGATATTTGTGCGCAACGTGTCCAGATTCGGACGTAGATTCGTGGTGCTCTGGGTGCTGATAACGGTTGTGGTTCTAGCTGCAATATCTTCGGCACCAATGTCGGTTAAAACCTAAAAAAACCAATGATTAATAAGATTATATTCCCAGATTAATTTAACCGTGGATTAGATAACTATGATTTCTTTAAATTCTAAGTGAAGAGTTAAAAGATAATATATTTAAATGAGTGTTTATGATATTAAAGATCGAAAAGTTCTTTTGGATTCTATAATACAAGTTATCAATAGCAGCCAGAAAACTCGAATTTAAACTCACCTCCACATATGAGACCGGGAAAATGCCCTTGCGATTCGCTATTTTGCCCTCAAACCAATTGCCGTCGACGCGTCGTGTCAGTGTGACCAGTTCGCCCTTGTTTAGGGATAGCTCTACGCCGGACTGAGCCTGGAAGTTGTACTTGGCACGCGCCTGACCCTCGGATGGACGTTTGGCGGGTGTGCGAGCGCCATCGCGACTGACAATCTGCCAAAGGAATCACATTTGAGCAAGGATGAAATGAATAATTGAAAGGAAACTTACCTCGACATAGCTAGCCGGCAGCAGTCCAATCATCGCATTGTGCTCGCCCTCATACCAATTGGGGTCGATCTGCCGCCTTATATAGATGGTGTCGCCCTTGCGGAACGAGAGCTCCCTACAAAATCAACGAAATCTTTGTTACAACTATTCCAAACTGAAATAGAAATTTAACGGTTTACTTGGAGGTCTGTCCCTGGAAATTGTAGAGGGCCCTGGCAACGGTTTTGGGCCCCACCAGCGATTTGAGGGTCACGTCTGTGGGGAAGTCATCGTAACGGTTTAGGGCGATGGGTGACTTCTGTGAGGGTGTAAAATTGTCGGTGTGTCGTCGCGAATTCATGTCCTGCAGCTCCTGTAGATACTTGCGTCTGCGCTCCTCCTGATACAATTTCTGCATATGCTCCGCTTGTCGTATAGCTAATTCCTCATCCGATATGTTCTGCTTGTAGTCATGCCTTATCGGTGTCTTGAAGTGTACATTGACGTCTGTGTCGTAATAACAATTATGAGATTATATATCTATCTATCCGAGGTGTGCATTTAAAACAAATATGAAGCAAATGGCCAAAAGCGTTAGCCAAGTTTTAGATTTAACCGAGTGTGTGTGTGTGTGTTGGTTGTTGGTTCTGCCCTGGGCTCGTAGCTAAAAACTTGACTGATTATTATTATAAACGACGCTAAAATTAATAAACAAAGGGGGGCAGCAACTCGTAGGGCAAGTGTAAGACGAGCTAACCACAAAAAAATATGGGAAAAAAAAATACGTTGTCGCCACTGTTATGAAACTAGACAACGCAGCTGCCGCTGTCTCAGGTCTTATCTGTAACCGTATCTGTATCTGTAACTGTCTATGTACTTGTATCTGCATCTGTGTCTGCTATAGCTACAGCTACAGCTATCTCGATCCGCCAATTGGTAAGCAAATAAACAACGTTAACTAGCGCTCGCTTTGAGGGCTGCTGATGAGCGCACGCCTCGCTAAGCAGCATATAGACAGACCCGTTGGTGGAGATAACCCACCCAGCAGAGTCCATATACAAGTATAAAATGGGGAGACAGTAATACGATTCGCTTTCAAATTGAATCAACATTTCTCATTGTATCGAAAATAAGCCGCAATTGATGCTAATGCTCGTTAGTTTCCACTGATAGCTAAATGAGCCACCAATTGAATCGAAAGTGGTGCCAGCTTGGGGTGTGTGTGTGGGTTGACCGGGTGGGTGGTTGCCTCACAGACTCTGACAGACGGCTCAAGTGGTTGTTGATTCATCATTTTTAAAGTTGCTTACAAGGAAAGGCTTAATTTAGAGCTGCTTAGCTGCTGATTAGCGTGTAGAAAATATATAGAAACCATAAACCATTAAATTACGAATCAATTCAAAATGATTAACAAATTTACATTATGACCAACATAAATATTATTTTGAGAAAACGATTTGCATTTGAAATATAATATTATTGGATATATTAATTTTCTACAAAACAAGCTAGAAAACAGAAAAATGTTTTCAACAAATATATTGTAAAAGAAAAGTTTTTAATACTTTTATTGCAAAAATTAAAACAAAAAAAAAATTGTAAAAAAAAACTGTTTCAACTTAAATTTAAAGCAGTAATGGCAACAAAAATAAAATACAAAAAATAAGTTTCTTTAAATAAATCAATTACAGTCTGAGTTCAGCCTCAAGATCAAGCATTATAGTTATTTTGGTGGAAATGTAAAGCTTAAATATTAAAAGTAAAAAAATTAAATTTTTTTTTGGCTTTTTGCAAATTAACTTTAGTTTCTATTATACGATCTACTCGAATATCTTAAACTATAGTTTATATTATGGCAGTTCCCAACGAAAAAAAGCTTAAATACTTTGTGTGAATATAAACCTTCAAAAAGATATTTAACTAAAGTGATTTACATGTCCAACAAGACGTATAGCTGCATATAGTTGTATATGTTTGTGTATATAGATTTGTATTGGCCTTGTGCCGCATAGTTAGGAGTCTTCTCATTCATTTGCATTTGACGTGACCGCGTTTCTCATGAACTTGCGAGCGAGTTAATAGAACAACTGATACGAATGCCAGTTAAACTCAATTAGAAATCAAACACAGTCACAAAGCAAATTCTAATGGAATTGCGCAGCAGCCGAGAGATCAAAGATGCTCTCCCTTACAATCCACAACAAATAAATAGAAATTTTCTTTTGTGTATTTGTCCAAAGACAATTTCACGGCAATACATTTGTCAGAAGGGGAGGGGGGGCCTCGAGCTGAGCAACTGCACAAATATTTGTGTTGTTTGTACAATGACAAAATGCTTAAAAAAAACTATTAACCATAAAGTACAATAACACCAACAACTTTTGTTGTACAAAAAGCTTAATTGTCTCTTGAGAGATTTTTCACTTTCACTGATTTGTTGTGGCGCCGCAATTTGCAGCGTTTTGAAAGTGTTGCCGATTTTCATCTTTTGCTGCACACGAAACGAAACGAAACAGACAAACACAAACACAAATGCACAACAACACACATATTTACATATGCACTTGTACACCCAGTTGTGCCGGCTTTTCCTTTGCTTTTCCTGCACTCATTTTCGAATCGCCTTAAAGCAGGTTAATCAGCTATTTAACGTTTTTGGGGCCCAAACTTTTCTCCTTTTCTCACCCTGCTAGTTGATTAGTCATTCAATCAATTAGAATCAGTGGCAACTCATCAGATAGCCTGGGAAGGTTATACAGCTGATAAAGACGGCGAGAAGTCGCGATTCAACAACACACACAGATGAAGAAGAAGAAGAATTTAAACCCGTTTCGACAACGATCTGAATGCGGCACGTACCCAACTGCTCTGCAGCACGCTTTGCGCTCAACTGAAACCGAAACTGAAATCGAAACTGAATGAAACTGAGAAAATGAGAAACTGAGTAACTGAGCAACTGAGCAACTGAGCCAAGTGAGCGCCAAAAAGCCCCCATTCGAGCAGTTGGCGTAAATTCGTTTAGTTATCGCCGTACAACGAGTGCCGTTTTCTTTGGCGGGGCGGCCCCCTTCTGATATCTCACGTTTATTCCGAGTTTACCGCTGCTTCTTCTTCTTCTACTCTGCCCATGCGTGAATTACTTGCCTGCGACTACAGTGGAGCAATTAACACACGCACTGTTGATAAGAAAAGCGCGCGTACGTGAATTGAATGACACATCGCATTCTGCCCTGGGTCAAAATTATAAAGAAATTGTTCAGGTTGAATATGCTTAATGTAGCTGTAAATGAGCTCTATATATCAAGAATATACGATATTTTTCGATAGATAATTTATCTAAGATCCGACTGCGAATTCCAGATTAGTGTTTGACTATAAAAAGTCTTCAAAAAAAAAAATACTATTTAAAAATGTAACAAATATTTTTTTAATTTAAAAAAATAATTTTTCTATATCGAGAATTGGATTATAAAATCAACTATAAGGCCAAAGGCAAATGTACAGCTGATCAGAGGGTTAGAAATAGCTCTGACAAAAAGTATTCTTAAAATATTTTGTAAAGCATTTTTAAATCGGTGGATTATATATTAAATATGTAGAATATTTTTTAACTTTATATAACTCTACATAAATACTTTTGAATAAAAACTAAGTTTTGCTTAGATGCCAATGAGCCATTGATAGGAAATAATCAAAGATCAGATTAACTAGATATAGATAACTTTAATTAACAGATCACTACATTATCACAAATGTTTGGTTGATCATTGAATTATTGTATAGAAAAACACTATTTAACTTCTTCTGAGTTGTATTTAAAAGTAAATTTAATCTTTCGTATCTTCGGAATACTGCATAATTTTTGCTGCTCTTTCGTAATTGAAAAATTATGATTTATTAAAAATCCCATCATTGTATTTAAATGTGGTACCACTGTTGCCAGCTATTTAAGATCCGAATCTTGAGATCGTTGCACCTCAAAAGCTCAGCTGTGTGCAGCTTTTTATCACGAGCTTACGAAAACGTGAGCTGCATTGCAAAAAGCTGCTAGAGAGAGATTTATCTCTCATTTGTCTCTCAGTTACAATCTTTCTCTCGATTGATAACGTGTTTGTTTTTGCACGCGAAATAGCGTGAGAAAGGCGCAAAACAGGAAGGTCGTTTAATCAAATGAGAAAGTGAACGTTTTTCTAAAGGGAAGGCGTGGCAAGGGGGCTGCACCGTGCACAATTGACTTTCTTTAGTGTGCCGCAGTCGAATTATATGCGCTATACTAACTGCCGCTTTGCTGCCATTGCTGCTGTTGTTGTTGTTGCTGCTGCTGTTGCTGCTGCTGTTGCTGCTGCTGTTGCTGCCACATGAGCAGCGGCATGGAGGCGCCTATCGCATACCGATTGGCCAAATACGCTTCCCGCTGCGCTGGCAGCGGCGTGTGTGGCAGACCCACAATGTGGTAGCTCATCGCGGTTGTTGTTGTTGCTGTTGTTGTTGCTGGTGGCAGTGGTGGCACCAGCGGTGCTGCTGTCTCATAATCAAATCCGCGTCGCAGCCACAGCAACTTGCCACAGTTGGGCATGTCGCAGACGCTGCGATGAAGCGTGGCAGGCGTTAAATTGTTGTTGCTATAGTTGTTGTTGCTGCTGTTGTTGTTGTAGTGACTGCTGTCGGCACCGCTGCTTAACGGACGCTGCGGCCACGCATCAAAGTTGTTGGTGTCCACGCTTTGCTCTCGGCGCCACCAATGCTGCTGCCGCTGCTGCTGCTGTTGTTGCTGTTGCTGCTGAATGTTGTCATCTGTCAACTCTAAATCATTGCAGCTGCTGTGCAGCTTTTGATGCGCCTGTCGCCAATGCACGCGATTGCCAGACGCTCGTCCCAAACCACCGCCCGCTGCTGAGGGACTGCGTCTGCTGTAAATGTTGTTGATGTTGTTGTTGTTGTTGCTGCTGCTGCTGGCGTTCTGGTTGCTGTTGCCATGGGGTTGCTGGCCCGCGTAGGTGTTGCTGCGTCGCGGCGCAAGCGTTTGATGTATCATGCTCTTTTTTACTTTTATTATTATTATTTTTTATTAATTTTTTTTTTCGTTATATTTAAATATTTTCTGCACCACTCAATGCTGCATTATGTAAGTGGAAATTGACGCGCGTTCTTTTTTGTTTTTTTGGTCGCACTTAATTAGGAAATTGTCGAGCGTTCTTAGCTGGCTCCTCTGACGTTTTTGGCACGGAAAAGTGAAACTGACTGAATTGGAAAAGAGGCCGCGACAGGTAACCAACGTCTCTCAACGGACTCGGGCCTGGGCGCAAGTTTTGTTTTGTTGACGCATCGTCGCCACATTTTGGCCATGGCAACCTATGTGCCGGCTTTAGGGGGTGGGTTTCGGCTTCGCTGTCGGCCTGCGCCTTGGACAGGTGGTGGCGCGTGCTAAGCGGGTCAACGTTGTCCGTCCATTGTTGTTGTTGTTGTTTCTTTCTTTTTTTTGTTGTTATTGGCGCTATTGATTAATTTGGTCAACTAATACACGGGGCGCACCTTTCCAAATGCTATTGCAGCAATTGCGGAAATTTGTTGCGGTAGTAAAGAAAATAATAAAATGGAATTTCACAAAGGTCATTGCATGAAACGGCACGCAGTGGCGTAGATCGCAAACTTTTGGAAGGGGCTAATTCTTAAGATTTGTAAAAGAATTTTGTTGGGTAAATTAAAATTTATGTGTGAACTAAATAAAACTTGAGGGAATTTTAAAAGCAAAAAAGGTTTATAAATTGAAATGCGGTTTTCCTAAAATATAATATTTAGAACAGTTTTGTAAAATGAAATTAAGTCAACTCGAGAGCATTGCTAAATTCAATACAATTATACAATTTCAAATTGAGAATTCAAATATCTGCGTTCCTTTTATTTTAGTACATTTTAATTTGGAAAAATTTTAGAAATTTTTAATTTCAGCTCAATTTTTGTAAGGGAATCCTAAAAATAATAATTTTTTAGATCATATACTTTAGTTCTTTAGTACTTTGGATATACTCTTCAGAGAACACAATCAAAGTAATTTCTATTACAAAGAAATCATTAGAGTGGACCCAACTCTTCATCAATTCTTAGACCCTATTCGAGAGAGCTGTAACAGCGTATTAAAATTGAATACTCTATTTAGTTCTGCTTATTGTAAGTATGAGAGAAATTTTTATTTAGAAAAAGTTCTTAAAAATTCAACCTACATTTTATGCTCACTTTTCTTAGCTGATCTAATTTTAAGAGCAGATAATTTGAGTACATCTTTAGAGTGAACCCAAATATCAAAATTTCGCTTACAAACAAGTAAGACATAAATTTTAAATATAATTTAATTTGAATAAAAATAATAGTAAAATACACTCTTTTGATCCGAGTTGATTAAATATTTAGCACAAATAATTTTAGTACAAACGGGCAAGCGGCATATTTGGCAAGCCGAACGCTTTGGCGAACTGCAGACTCACCTGTACCCGCATCAATTTGATCACCATTGCTGTAGGGGCTGTAGGGCTCGTAGGCTGAGTGGTTCAGGGAGGCGAGGCCCTTGAGTGGCGGCTGTGGGGGTATTGGTGGTGCGGCGCTCGAATCAAAATCTGCGCCAACAATGACAATGCAATACAGAAATGGGGATATATAATTTCGAAATGTGATTGAAACCAATTGAATTGAAAGCCAAGTTTGAAGCCAAAGAGCCCAAAGGTGGGGGAACCAAGCGACTACAACGGGGTTAAGGCAACTGAAGCATAGGCAGGTGGCAACCCTACTAACACACCCACTGCAACACTGGCCAAACTGTTACCTTGAAATGTGACCGCCATGGCGTGCCGCTTAAGACGCTCCAAACTGCTCACCGGGCAACGTCGCGCTGTGGTGGTGTTGGTGGTGATGGTTGTGTTGTTGGTGGTGGCATCTGCACCGTCGGGCACATAGCGCGCCTTGGGCCGATGCTTGTGCGGCTCGAACGGCTGATTGGCAAAGATGTCCCTGGGCGGACGCGGCGGCGAACTGGAGCTGGCGCGCAGCCTGGCCGCTCGGAGTGGTTTCTTGGGCAGCGCCGGCGTGCGCTGCGGATGCTTGTGGGCCACCCAGGCGCCGCTCAAATGCGGCGATATATCGTGGACGTCGCGCAAATCGGCCAGCGAGGTGGACAAGTAGCTTTGCGAAACGATAGGCGGCGGCGGTTCTGGCGATTCGTAGCGGCTGCGCAGGCTCTGGACGTGGCCCGTGTTGGCGACGCTGTTGCTGCTGTGGCTGCGCGTAGGACTCGCCTTCGGCGGCAGCAGCTCCGCCGTCTTGCTAATGATGTCGATGTGCGGCATCAGCAGGCCGCGCTGCCGCCGTCTGCCGCGCTCCGGCGACGGCGTCGCGGCACGCAGCTCGAATTTGTGCCGCTGGACGGGCAACGCATCCGTGACGTTGCCCGAGGCGTCTTTTGATCCTGTCTTCAAATCAGGATCGCTGCGCGCCTTCCGCAGCGAGCTAAGCCCAAAAAAATCACGCCGTTCGTTTGACTGCTCCCGCTGAATGCTCTCGAACTTCTGCTTGATCTTCTGCACCTCGCCGGTGTAGACGCGCTGCAAATAGGAGCTCGAGCAGGCGGACACCTGCGACTGCGGCGACAAGCTGCGCGATCGATAGTAGGCATCATACAGCTCAATGCTGCCATCGGCTGAACCATGCTCGTAGCTGAGCAGCTCTTCCTGCTCCTGTTCGTCTCCCATCTGGCCCTCTGTGCCGCCGCCTCCCGGCGGACGTTCGGGCGGGCTGTGCAAGTGAAAATTTACGCGTGCCGCGGGACGTTCGCCGTAAATGCCGCTCAAATCGGTTAGCGAGTTGCTCAGCTCCGTGTGCACCACGTGACTGTGACCATGACCGTGATTGTGACCGTGATTGTGACTGTGATTGTGATTGTGACTGCGCCTCGCCTGCATATTCTGCTCGATGAGCCGCATCACCTCCGCCTCGTCCGGGGAGCTGTCCTCGCGTGCGTGGTAAATGGTCTTGGGCGGCTCCTCGAACTGCCGCTCCTCAAAGTACTGTATCTTCTGGTTAACGGGATTCTCCTTCAACTCTGGCTCAGCCTTGGCCGTCGCTGGCTGGTGCTCCTGGATCTTGGGCTTCGGCCGTGGCGGCACCTCGGGCGGCTTGGTCAGCGTCAGTTCCGCATTCTTGGCGGCAATGGCGCCGCGCGTTTCCCGCGCCACCACCACCGGCGACTGGCTGCGCGTGGCACGTGGCAACGTCTGCGCCAGCTGCTGCTGCTGTTGCTGCTGCTCCTCGCGCTTGCGCAGCACCGGACCCAGCAGCTGCTCCTTGCTGATGTTGGAGTTGCAGCGCACTTTCAGTGTGTTCGCGTGGCTGCTTGGCTTGACGCCCTTCTCCACGGTGACCACGTACTGCTCCTCGACGGCGGGCTTCCGATTGCCCGCATAGATCTCGTTCAGCTGCTGTGTGATCTTCTTGATCTGATCCTTGGACAGTGTGCTGACCAGCTCATTGCTCAAATGGCGCTCCGTCTGCTCCGGTTCTGGGACCGGCTCCGGTTGCCTCGCCTCCAGGCTGCTGGCCAAATCGGCGACCGTATTGCGTCGCCAGTGACGCTGCACTTGTGGCTGTTGCTGTTGCTGCAGCAGCTGCAGCTGCTCGAAATTCTCGCGCAGATCCTCCACGGACTTTTGCTTGGCGAACAGCGCCTGATCCGCGTCCTGCCGCCACTTAATCTCGCTCACATCCTTCGAGCGAAAATGCAAATCGCGCTCGCGCTGATCCAGCTGCAGCTTCCCCACCAGATACTGCAGCTCCTTCTCGGCGCGCTCGTGCAGCCGCACCTTGCGCCACTCATCAAAGTCCAGCAGTTCGGCATCCTTGCGCAGCGGATGAAAGTTGCTCGCCGAGGTGGCCCGCTCCAGCTGGCCAACGCGCTCCAACGTGCTGTAGAAACGATTCAGCTCCGTGAACCGTTCGCAGTTGTTGCGATACCGACAGCTGGGACTGTGCCGCTCCAGCTGCGTCAGCGAGGTGGCACTGTGCGCCAGCTCCCCGCACTGATAGAGACCCGCCGCCGCCCCGCCAGCTCCTGTTCCGCTCGCAAGCCGCTTGCCGCGCTCATCGGCGCTGCTCAGGCTGCTGGCCCGGGCCACCGCCTGCTGCTGCTGCTGCTGCTGATCCTTGTCCTGGCGCTGGCTCGAGCGTAGGCTATCGATGCGTCGGCGCGACGGCGAACGCACCTCCCGCTGCTGGACTTGCGGCACGCGCACCTCGCGCGTTGGCGAAAATCGACGCAGTTGACCCACCTGACCCACCGCCGGCTCCGGTTCCGTCACAGGCTGGATTGGCCTGGCGGGTGCCGGCTGACCCTTCTCGTACTTCCACACGAGATCCTCAATGCAGCTGGCTGGCGCCGGACCCGTAAAATCGTAGATATCCTCGCCGTAACCGGGCTCCACCAGCGAACAGTATTTGTAGTCCAGCGAGTGGGGCGCCTCTCTCTGAGCCGCCGCCTGCTTTGCATTGTAATCGTTCCAGAAGTGCGTCTTCTCCCGCACCGTTTCGCTGTAGGATTGCTGGGCGACAACCGGTTTCGGTTTCGGCTTGGTTGCGACACTTTTGGCGGCACGTTTGCGGGGCACGTGACCCTCGCTGCGGCTCGTTTGCAGCGGCGCCGGCAGCGCCTTGGCGGGCTTCGGTTTCGACTTGCCCACGTAGGTCTTGGGCGGCCCAAGGGGCACGTACTCGTGCCGCACCATCGAGTCGATGGAGTAGGTGGAGTTGGTGCGCGGCAGGCTCTCCGTGGAGGCGCTGCGGTGCACCGTCGCAACGGCCTTGACGGTGTTCGCCTTGCTGCAGTTGGGCAGCACCTTCTTCAGGGCGCGACTGCAATCGAGTAGATTCTGGGGCCGCACCTGGGGTACGCACATGGTGTGCCGCGTGGTGGTGCTGACGGTGCTCTGGCGCAACCGCGGCAGCGATTTGCTTCGCACGTGCTGCGCCTTGCACGTGGCATACGAACGGACCGCCTCGCGCACCTCCTGCGGCGACTTGAGCGAGGGATCCCTCAGGATGTTCGTGCTCGCCTCGAAGTTGGTGCGATTCGCGGGCAGCGTACTCTCCAGCCGCTTCTTCTCCTCGGCAAAGCTGCGCTCCTTCGAGATGCTGCGCCCAAACGCAACCGGACTGCGGCTCGAGTGGCGCAGCGCCAGAAGCCGGGCCGGACGACGACCCGGACTCACAGAGCGCAGACGATGCTGATGCTGTTGATGATGCTGCACACGCATCAGGCAGCCATCCTTGCTGCGCGTCTCCTTGGTGGCGGTTAGCGTGGCCAGCAGCGTCGACACCGCTCCGGCGGATTTGGACCGGCAAATGGGCTCCCGACGTGAATTCGCCACCTTGCGCAGGGTCAGCGTATTGCTGCTCCCAGGTGGCTGAAAGCATTGATCATGCCGCGACTTGGCGCAGCTGCTGGTCACCTTCTCCACGCGCACAGTGCTCTTCGTGCAGGAGGAGCGACGATTGGGCGGCAAGGGAGGCGTCTCCTGCAGCTGCTTCTTGCTCAGGGGTATAAAGGAGGGCAAATTCTTGGAAAAATTCGAAAACATTTTGTCGGCTGTTGCAGACGTTGCTTGCTGTGGTGCCGGTGGCGGTGGTGGTGGCGGTGGTGGCGGAGGTTGCGGTGGAGCAGGCTTATCCTCTTCCTGGGGCTCCTCTAGCGGTTTGGTGCTCACGCGTATTTTGGTAAGCGTGGGCGTTATCTGAATGAATTCGAATTCTTCGACAATTTCTTCAAAATTGCATCGAAACGAGTGAAAGGGAATAAATACAGTTGACATTAGCTAAACGTGAACGCAGCGACTTTTTAGAGGGTGCCCGGTGCTGCAGTGCTGTAAGGAACGCTCGACGCATTTGCTGATAACAATTTGTGTGTTTCGTTACAGTGGGTGTGTGTAGTCTATGCCAGATAGCAGTTAAAGTGGAGTCTAATTAGTTTCAAATAGAGAACCAACACCAGTTGTAGAATTAGTACATAAACTGCGCCTTAACTTTAGTTGTTAATTGTTTCTACATAAATCTACCGATTTAATATATTTGATATTTCCTACCTTTGGGTTTCTCCGGCGCTGGCTTACGGAAGCCGAGCAAAGGCGGTTCGCCACCCGCCTGCAAACTCTTGTACGCCTGTCGCTGTTCCACCGGACTCAATGGACTGCTAACGGGCAGCTCCTTTTTGCGAAAGACTAGATTGGAATCGCTGGTATAACCAGATTCTTTGGCCAGAGCTCTGTGGGGGAAGAAAACCTGATAAAAAATTTAATTCAAACTTTTTAATAACTTTTCGCACCTTGACAAATTGCCTTCTGTGTATAGCGGCGATAATTTCGATTGTTCCAAATTCTATGTATATATATAAAACGGAAAAACTCATATTAAATAAAGTTTAGAAACGTTTTTTTTTAATGAAACGATAAAAATATTTTTTTTTATACTTTTGTTGCAAACATTAGTAAATAAAGTGCCATTTTTTTTGTAATTTGTGGACGCCATGATGCCCTGCTGCTGTCTGTCTACTATACTAGAGTATATATAGATATATATATATAACTTACTGAAAAATTATTCAAATCGTCGACGAACTCTACGATAATACGCGGTATGCGTGTATGTTCCCTGAGCCACTTGGCGTTAAATATTGGGTAGGGGAAATAGATGAGATAAACTTTTATATATACTGAGGAGTTTTGGGGTAAAATATTTACATAACGGAAAATATTTCGACTAACCCAATATAAATCAGAGAACAGACTTAAAACTGATCAAGGAGAAAATAACAAAAAAAAAAAAATTATGTAAAAATCTATAACTAAAATTAATTGTCTAGAACAGGAATTATATAGATTGGCGTTCATACCCCGTTAAAGATGTCCATCACTTCGTCCCACCACTAGAATTGTGAATAAAATAATTGCTGTGAGTTAGAATAATCGCTACGCGACATATTTATGACAATTATGGAAATGCGTGCTATGATATCATGTCGTATATGGAATGTTATAATGGTCGAGTGATCGAGCGAAATGTGAAGGAAATGATTTCAGGCAAGCTTTGACTAGTAGAGCGAGCTAATGAGAAAGATTGGATGGGTTTAGCGTTAGCTATGGTCGAGTTCACATGGTTGAGGGGGCTTTAAAATGCAGGTAGGGTGAGGGGGGGCACCGAAAGTGATAAGTTCTGTGCGTGAATAAATGCCGCAGCTTGTTGGGGCACTTGCCTCCTTCTTCTCCTTCTCCGAAACGGACGAATGACCAGTTGTGTAGTCCTCAATGCGACCAGGTTGATTCTTGTATGCGTTCTGTGCCGACTTAATCGGATTGGGCATAGTACCATACAGTCTGTAAATGAATGGAATATATTTGATGTATTAAGGATTGATATGTATTTCGAACGAGTATCCTCTTACTTATCGTCCTGGCTCAGATTGCGCACATTGACAGCCGATGAAACCGACTGCACGCGTAGCGGATTCGGTGTACGATATTTTACAGTTGAGTAATCGGAATCGTAATTGGGCTCGGGCTCTGAGACATAACCATTGCTCTTGTACGAGGGACGTGCTGTAGGTGGTTCGGTGGGGTGGAAAAAAAAAAACAAAACTCAATTAGCTACAGAAATGTTTTAGATGTAAAATTTTGTGGTTAGAAATTTACGAGCACTGATGTTGTTGTTGTTGCTGTTGTTCTTGTTGTTGTTGTTATCACTGTTGGTGTCGTTGTTGTTGTTGTTATTGTTGTGGTTTGGTGTGTTAGCAGACATGATGTTAGAGCGTTGTTATCTAAGCTTAGTATATGAGTTGGTTCTTAAGTTTAGATTAGTGTCGATGTTTAGTTAAAGCAATCCAATGAGCTAAATGGCACAAAAATAATTATGAGAAAATATAATCCAAAGTTTATGATCAATTACAATTTCGCATGCAATCTAACAAAAGTTAAAAAAAAAAAATCATAACAATCGAAGCGGACACGCTGAGCGATAAAGCAAAAATATAAAAAAAAATAGCTACAGAGAGAGAAATGGGGCTACTTTTCAAGCAAGCTTAGACTGAATTTTGACTAGATTACGTTTAAATATATATATGTAAATAAATGTATTTCAAGAAAATCACCTCTGGGACACTTGTAGCGTATCACGAAATCGTCTGTTGTTTGCGATTTGACAAATATATTTTTGATAGAAAGCGTATGGATGGATATTTCGTGACATGGTATACAATAGAAGACATTCAAAGAGTTTAGAGAGTATTATCGATTAGAGCTAGTTCAGTAGGCGTAGAACCGAAGCATTATAAAAATGATGGATTAGAGGGGACGGTTATTGGATATTGGGATGGGGCTGTTTAGTTTGGGGGTAGTTTCAATTTTAGAATGCTTCAAGTTCGTTCTTGGATGTCAAGTGGTAAGACATTTACCGCCGTTCTTCTGCTTATGTATGGTCTGATAGAGTCGCTTATACCACTCATGCTGATGCGGCTCCTGGACCTCCTGCAGCGTGACAGACATAAGGAATAATAGAAAATTGTTGTGTGTTTGTGTGAGAGAGACGCGGGCCTAAGCGAAATCACAATCGCAATTGTTTACCGATCTGAGTATGATGGGCATTCCATCGTTGGTCACCGGACCGATGCCTTCGTATTGCCGTCGACCTAACTGTGCCATTTTGCGCGGACGATCGCTTTCCGTTTCCGGTTCGCTCATATACTCGTGCTTGACTTTGTAGACTGTAAACCGTAGATTGTATTTAGTTTATCTTTTTTTTTTTTTAGTGTGTGTATCACAGTGTAGGAGGGGTGGAGTGGAAAAGTACTTGTAAACAGGTGTTAAATGGGTATAAAACATGTGTAAACCAGGTATAAAACAGGTGTTAACCGGGTATAAAACATGTGTAAACCAGGTATTAAACAGGTGTAAAACAAATATTTAACAGCTGTTAAACAGTTTCTAGTGCAACACATTTAGTTGCCCTTTTGTGCCTCCATTATTGCTGTGTATAAAGACTTTGGGCAACGCGCGCGATTTGGCCGTCATTTAGATTCGCATACCCCACAATTTATACTTACTGACTTCATTGGGCCTATACACTGGACGGCTAGTGTCGTATTGTTGGCGGCGTACGAACGGCCTATGCAGCTCCGATGTGGATGCCGAGCGTTCAAATGCTTTATTATTGGAGGGCAGGTAATGAAAAATTGAGATGAGGCAATTAGGTATCGTTAGCGCCTATTCGTCATTTATACGAGACACAAATATAGAAACACATTTAAACAGCAAAATACGAGTGTTTCGAGTAAAATACTTTCACATGCTACAAAAAACACATCTTAAAAACTGGCTAACCTGCTATGCGCATATTTAAAATTTAATAAAGATGTTAGCAAAATCTTACAAAATAATAAAAGTTTATCAGTGGGGAACCAACATACATGTCCTTAATACATTAAGGATCTGTTTTGAATGCGCTGCATCTGTTCTATTTCAATTTGGTTACAAAAAAAAGAGAAGATTTTTGTATAACTTTCAATATGAGCAAGAAATGCTTCCTATAATTTCACACTCAAACTTTGAATTTGTGTAAATTTTAAAGTATGAAAATTTCACTTGAAATTATGAACAAAATTTCAAAGATTATGAAATGTTTAGATATTATTATATATTATTTACTGTATATAAAATATACAACTCAAAAGTTATTTAATCTTCTGATTTTAGTTTTAATCTATTTTTAGATTATAATAAGCTCAAATTATTTAAGATACTTCATAAAGCCTCCCAAATACTACGAGTTGGAATATCCTTTGGGTTGGAATTATTTTCGCAAAAACCATCAAGTTCCAACAGCAAATATGTATATATAATTGGATAACCTAGAACTCCTGTCTTCATTGACTATCGAGAAATTGTCTCTGTAAGGTTTTGCACACATATAAATATGTTTTTTGCAGGGGGTCAATACTTTTGATCTTGTCGGAGACGCTGGCACTGGCGGCTACTGGGCCAAATTGATTGGAATAATCGGTTTCGGCGTAGTCCGAATTGCTGGAGTTGAGCGTTGTGGGCGTGCTCAGGTTTGTGGTGGTGCTGCTGCGTGGCGCAGGCACTGGGCAGTTGCCGTTGGTGTACGACCAGGGCGGTGTCGTCGTCGTCGTCGGTTGCTGCTGCTGTTGTTGCTGCTGCTGCTGGGCCGTGTAGCGTCGCGGCAATGTGGGCGACTCAAAGCGCACCGGACGAAACTCTTTCCGTCCGCTCAACGCTGGCGACGGCTGCGGCGTCCACACGGGCTGTGTGGGCGGCGGCGGGGGCGTGGGTGCCGCCGAGGAGCTGTTGTCTAGCTCGTTGCTGGAGCCGTACGGTGTTTGGCTCTTGGGTGTCCAGACGCCTGTTGATAGTGGGAATGAGTGGGTGGCTCGAGTGAGACAAATGCTGTGTGGGGCAGTGGTTCAGTGGTTCAGTGGGGCGGGTTGCAGATGGGCAACACATGACATTTTCAGGGTCGCAAGTTCAAATCGAGTTGAGTTCTTTTTTTTCTGCTGGTGACATTTACACTTGTCAACAAATTTATGCTCGTTTGCCACAACGTTTTACGGCTGCTGCTGCTCAGATTTCCCATAGTTTTTGTTGTTGTTGTTTTTGTTTTCGTTAACCAAAATAAATGTTGCAGTCAACAAACCGAGCGAAGACAAATTGACAAACAAACATCGCGACGTTGAACAGCAATAATTAATACGACCAAGGAAGCCGCATTTGGCAGCCATTCAAAATTTGGCCACAGAAACCAAAAAAAAACCACACAAAAAAAACTATCGCATACAAATACGCACACAAACACACACACATTGAAAAAGGGATGAGTCATAGCATTTGGCGCATGTTTAGAATTTACAAAGACTTTCACGGATACAAAGATACAGATACAACCCAGACTGTTATAAAATTATATTTAATTGAAACGATACGAGAAACACAAGAAACAGAAAATAAACTCAAGAGGTGTTCAAATTGTTAAGTAAAGTGGAGTGAGTATTCCAACAAATTTTGCTTATTGCTTATAGATTTTAAGAGCTTCTCAATATTCTTACAAGATGTTGTCTAGAACATTTATATTTATTTAAAATATTTTAAATCATAAAACTTTCTGCTATTCAAACCAATTAAAGCTACAATATGTTTATCTAAAACTCTGACTATCATAAATAGTATTATTTAAAGTGAAAAAATAAATGTTTATGGATTTGTTGATCATTTCTTCAATTTAAACAGTTTTTATGACATATGTATGTAAACTCAGCTTTTTCACATTCGTGAAAAAATATATACAACTTTTTCTAAATAATAAAAAAATAGGATTATCAAATTTGTGTTTATTTGTAGCAAAGTTTTCAAAGTAGCTTATTTGTTCCATCATACTTATGAAACAGCCCTCGCTGTTTAGAATCATTTACTCTACAGATTTATATGCCACCTGTAATAGCACTTGCACACACACACACAGATACACAGAATAATACAGATACAGCTAGATACGCTAATATCGAGATATTGCCTGCCCTAGGCGTGAATGCCGCTAGACATTGACACGTATCTCGTATATAGAATTCGTTTTGGCTCTGATCATAGTCTAATATTTGTTGTTGTTGTTGTTGCTCTTTGATTGTGGGTGGATGCGCTGACGTCTTAATTCAATCAGCACTTAATCTTCGCCAATGGCCATCAAAATGCGAAATCAAAAATCACAGTCCTTTCACGCACCCACTCGTTCGCTAAGTGAGTCACTCGCAAAACACTCGTATTTTGTTGCACAAGCACTCGTTATTTACCCTAGACAGGATGAGGAAGTATTTGTGGATATTTCGAATCAAGTTGAATTTGGTTTCGATTTCGAATGCGAATAACCGTTGCGAGTAATCGAGTTGCTGACTCCGCGCGCGGCTCAAAGCGACTGAATTTTGCGTGACCCGCCGGCGTCGAGCAGACCAACTCGGTTTGATTTCTGATTTTCTTTTTGGGAAAGCGCTGGAAAACAACAACAACAACAACTAGAAAAAAGGCACAAAAACAAAAGGCGCAAATCACAAGCGACTGCTAAATGAGTAACAAACACACCCAGTCGCAGTCGGGGAAACTGCAGAGAACTGCAGCCCCCTTTGCCCCTGACTAAACCCAACCCCACAACGAACCGTTTGCCAGTGTATTCGGCCGATTTTAAATAGAAGATCAATTACGCTGCAATCAAATATATGGGAGCGCTCTGCGCGCTCCGTGCTCGATGAAGCGCGCACTTCGTAGTGTGCCCAGCGGCAAATCGGCAGATCGGATATATTTTATTTAAACGAGACCGTTCCGAGACAAAAGCAAAGTTTTTATATTTTGTTTTTCGTGGAACGCCAATTATGCGTGCAATGCGAAATGGAACGGATGTGTAAGCGACTAAATATACCATACTCTGAATACTGAATACTGAATAACCAATGCCTACTGCATAAAGACTACTCCCCAATATAGTATAAAAGAGCCCAGCTAAAGAGTCAATCAAAATGATTTCATTTGGGGTTTGGGTTTTGTGTGTGTGAGTGTGCTCTAAACGTCAAAAACTCTTTTCGACGCTTTTGAAAACAAGAACAAAACAGCAGAAACAAAATATAAAAACAAAACCAAACAAAAGACAAATGTGCGTTTGGATAGTTCTGGCTTGGCTTGGCACTTCCGGTTCTATCTTTTTAGGGTAATGTTTCTGCGCTTTAGAATAAATCAAACGGAAATTTTTTTTAGCCAATAAAAACAATGCTCATAAAAGTAGCCTAGGCCATAGGTCTTTGGAGCCGGGGTGCGGTTGGGGTGCTCGGGCTTTTAACTGCTGCCGCTGCCGCTGCTGCTGCTGCTTCTGTTGCTGCTTCTGCTGGGTGTGTTTTCAAGGAGCGCCCGCGCTCGTTCGTGAAGAAGCGCATTTACTTTGGAAATTGACTCGCAGCTTGTCGCATTTATGTGAAATTTATTGATTTGCAAAATTTAAATGGAATTTCAAATGGGCATTTAAAATTTTAGAACTACAACAACAACAACTTTTCATATGCAGTGAGTGCAGTTTTTATTTTAACGAGCTTTATTCCCTTTTAAAAGTTTTTAATAGCGTAATTAAGGGCTCGACTATCAGTTACCCAGTAACAGCTCTAAAATATATAGAAAACCAATTTAAAACCTTTAAATAATAAAAATTTTTAGATGCGACATAATTTAAATTTTATATATATTTATAATTGGGAAACATTATATTAAGTTTTAAATGTCATAGAAAACAATAATATCATTGATATTATACATCAAGCAGATAATTGATCTACTAAGAAAAAATATGCATGCTGCATTTAGTTAACTTCGATATTACCCTGTCTGCATTGTTTTTGTAGGGTGTACAAAAACGACTACAACTATATTTTTAGCGCTATTGTCTTGTGGCCTTGCATTAGAAACTGAGGCTGTCCGTTCGATTGACAGCAACCTGTGCGTGCGCCCATTTATAATGGGATTGGGGATTGGGATAGCGATTGGGCTTTGGGGCTTGGGCCAGCTATCGAATGAGGGCGTGTAGTGCCGCGACCTGACAGTCGTCGAAGCGTTGTGACCCAGCCTGCGGTAGGTGCGCCGCATTGTTGTTGTTGTTGTTGCTGTTTGCTAGCAAATTAAGAACCGTTCTCGCATTGATTTATTTGGTATCCCATTATTAAGTGAGTAAAGTATTTATGGAGTGCTGCACAATAGACAGATCAGAGTGGGGCCCTTTAGAAAGCGGCACGAGTTTGATGTTTAAAAGAATTAAAATGCCAAACCTGATCAAGGGTTGGGCACTTTGGGCAGGTTGCAAGGGTCAAGTTTGAGTTTTGATGGGACCGAAGGGATCAGAGCAAAACTTTATTAAAGAAAAAACCAAATTTTTCCCTTAAAATACCTTAAATTTTATGTATGTTTTTAAGACTTCAAAAAAATTTATTTATATATTTTTACCCGAATTCTTGAATCCTTCTAAATGTTTAAAATTAATTGTTAAGTTTTATAATTAATCTTGCGTTATATTTTTAACACCTATGCTGAACAAACGATGCCTCAACGTCAGATATACCGATATATATATATATTGTATATATATGCGAACTTAATGAAATTAATTCTATTTAAATCATTCCTTCATTCTTTCATTCACGCAAATATATCCACAATTTCAATGCTTCCCAAGTTCAACTGATTTTATAATAACTATAAATTATGTTCAGTCACTAAAAGTCGCCACAAAAAAATATAAATATATTTTTCTTCTACTTTTTCTGCAAAAATTAAAAAAGAAAATCAACGCGGGCGTAGATTTAAAAATAACAGCGCACAAATTATTGCTTTAAATAAATAAAGGCGCCTTTACGACCCAAAAAAGTTAAAAAAAAAAACTCAGACAAGCATAATGTTTTCATAACTGAACTTTGAGTTAATGCTTGGGAATCAACATAAACGATTTTTCCATCGTGACGCCAATCAAACAGCCAACGGGCTATGTACGCATTTTGATAGATTAGCTGCGCCCACGCTCAATCACAATAAAAACTAAAACAACAACAATAACGCAAATCCCATAAGGTGTTTAAACGCATTCACAGATCGCTGGGACTACGCGTAGGATCGTCACAGAGCTCGTCAAACTGTTTGAGACATTTATTTGGCAAGTAGTATGTACTGTGATTTTTCATTTAGTTTTGCCATCTGGATTTGCTTTGTGTTTATTTTCCATTTTTAATGGATACTGTAAAAGGCAGGCGGGCGGCTGTGGGCGTTGAGCGTGAATAGCAACAACAATATATATTTGTAATAAATATTGCTTGGCCAACAAATTTTTGGATTGTACGTCATTTTATATATTTAGCACAAAGTAAAGAACAGCAAGAAGAAGCATTGAATTGGAAAAACCGTGCGCACCTCCAGTTCCAGTTTGGAATTTGTTGTTTTTCCGGGCAATTAACATGAACTAATATGAAATATTTAAAATAAACATGTGTGAAGGCAAAAATCAAGTTCAATTCTAGACAACAGCACAAAAAAGAAAGAAAAGCAAAGCATGAAATATACAAAACAAGATCATCAACATCAGAGTGAAAAGTCGAAGACTAACTGAAATGAAAATGATCTATAAATAAGTGCCAATAAATTTCACAAAATAACAAAATGTTCAACGTTAAGAAAGTTGATTGGAATTTCCCTCTGAATAAATAAAAAAAATAAATTAATCAAGTTGATATTGCTGTCAATCTGAATAAAATGAAAAGATGATTATCTATGAAATAATTTAAACTTGTTAAGGACAGAGTGAAGACATAAAAAATTAAATACATTGAAAATTAAATAAAATAAAATAAAAGTACATTGTAGATATTTTCATTCAACGCAAAAATTTCATTCATGCTGTAGAATTTTCATATTTTTGTCTGCGTACATTTGTGCTAACATATATTTCTCCTGTTTAAGATTTGAATAACAAAACTATTAATAATCAATGAAAAGGCTCCAGTTTGTAGTGCCCGAATAGGATATACCCTTAATCAAGTCCCAATTCATTCCTGCATACAAAGTTAAAACCATAAACGCAAACAAACGCAGCAAGCGGCACACTTTGCTCAGAAGCTGCGCTTGGCCTCAACTATTAAAAACGGCCTCAACTATGCAAAACTGATCTGCGCAAGACATGGAGGAGTCTAAATTCGAATTAACTGTTGATCCTGATTACAAATTTATATACCTTATGGGGTCGGAGACTCTTCGTTCTGCCTTTTTACCCATTTTCTATGGGTTCATGATATGAAATTTAATTGAAATTTTAATAATTGATCAGTGAAGCATAACATTTCTAATTATATCAGTGGTTTGCAACACACGCACACACACATACACACTTTCTATAATTTCAATCTGAAAGAGCGTCAAAGAATTCGTCAAGCTTTTTAAGAAAACCCATTGAAAACGTCATGTTTGCCAGGTAAGCGGAGCAGGTGTCACACTTTTCAGATGCACTGCACGACCGCCCACACAGAGTGCTGCATCCATCAGATGCAATATCTAGATAGATCACTTAGATATATATATACACACGTTGCGTTTTACCTGAGCCAGTTGGTGCGCGTGCTTTGAATTTAGGCGCAAACATTGTTGTGTTTTGTGTGTGCTCTGCAAAAATGTTGCATATAAATTACAAAATAATATTTTAAAGGAAAAAAATAACGGTCAACACTTGCAATAAGCTGCACTTCACTTCATATAAAAAACACTTTGCACGTTTTTTATTTATTTTTTTCCTTTTTTTTTTTAAGTGGGGGGCACTGCACAACAAACATGAAAAGCGCGCTGAGCAAAATGCTTGGAAAAACGCTCGACTAACCCTGCCCCATATTTTGCTCGAACTCAATTTTTGTGATGTGTGCAAGTGGAAATGTAGAAATGCTGCCGCTGTCTCAGTCGCTGCTTCTGCCTCTACTGCTACCACCGATATTAATATATACTATGTGTGTATATATATATTTATATATATATATATGTTTATGTATATATATAATTTTTTTTTGTTTAATTTTTCACGCGCCTTCGCGTTGCGCACACGACTTAAACACGACGACGACTACGCTAGGCGAAAATCTTGTACAAGTCGCTTAGATTTTCTTTTAAAAATGCTCGGAAATGAAAAGAAAACGAAACGAAACTCAATTTTGTGCGAGCGCGCACAGCAGAACAACAAATTCGTTAAATGTTCGTTCCCTCAACAAATTTGACTTTTCATTTGCCGTTTGGGCCGCAGCATAAACAAAATGTTGATACTTTCATAAACAGAGACAGGAAGGCAGGTGGCGGCGCGGCAAGTGGTAAAGATAGCCAAAAAAACCAAAAACTATTTTACACATGAGCGCAAAGAGTAAAAAGAGCGACAGAGAGCGAATGTGGGCGAAGAGAGTAAAAGAGTGAATGAGTCGATGATCGTGTTCATGAAGTGGGTCATAAATTTGGTCGACACGCCGAGATAAAGATACATTTTCACAGGCACACACATTAACAAAATGACCAAAATCGCTCGCGCGTTGCCCATGTCGTATACACAATTTTTCTATTAAATATTTGTAGCAAAAATCATTGCATACTTTTTGGCTGCAGGTGCAAAAAGAAATTTATAAATAAAAATTGCATAATTAAAACAAATGAGTTTGTGAGTGTGAGTTTGAATGTTAAACGAATAAGGAATACGAGCGCGTCTACATACAGTGAAGGCTCTATTGACGATCAGCTTTATAAGGCGATCTATTTTTTTTTTTTAATTTGTCATATAATTTGGATAAAAACGAAGTCGAACGAAGCATTGAATGCTTTTCCATTTAATTAATTTAATTATTAATAAATACAAATGGAATATAGTATCGCGGTCAATGTTTTCTGTTTGCTTTTAGTGTTTTCTTGAGCATACAAAAAAATGTAATTCGCTTACGAGAGCTTTCACTGTATTCGTAAATGAGCCACATTTACACTACAAATTTGGCCAATTAGCTGCGAGCTGCGCTCATTTCCAAGTGAACAAAAACAAAAACGGACATTTAGAGGGCAGACATAAACACACAGGTTGAGGGCCTTTTGAGGTTGGTAGGGGGTAGTGGGATATAAACAAAATGGGGGGCATTTGGACCGACCGTTGGCATAGAGAAAGCCCTTGGCCAGCTGCAGCTCATTGTCAATTTCCTTGAGCAGATCGCTCTCGGACCAGCTGCGTCGCTGGCGCTGCTGCTGCAGCTGCTGCGGCGATAGCAGAAAACGCGTCTGTTTCTGTGGACGCAAACGCAGCTTTGCTGCCATCGCTGGCGTCGGCGTCGACGTTGACGTTGACGTTGGCGTCTCTGTCTGCTGTTGTTGATATTGTTGATGTTGATGTTGTTGTTGATGTTGATGTTGCTGTTGTTGCTGCTGCCTCGGTCGGTCGCTTTTAATTGCTGTGGCTATCAAAATTGTTGGCATTCGTTTAGTTTCTCATTTGGGCTCTCTTCTAGACGCATGCCACATGCTGCACTTAGTCTACGGGACCCTGTGCTCAATTGTCTCTCTGCAACATAAACAAACGAATCGTCTGTTCGTCTTCCCTCACCCCTTTTTGCCCCTTGTCATGCCAATTGAATGGAATTAATTAAAATTTCCGTTTAATCGCGATTTGCGCGTCTATTTGTCAGCCCCCCCCTGTCGCGCCCTCGAATGCAATTGCTTGCAGCGCCCCAGATAAGCCGCCTCGAAAGGGGACAGTCGCAGCGGGAATGGGGGGAGGTTATTGGTACACTCATAGCTTAAGGGGTCTGTAATTTAAATTGGCATCTTTTTAGCGGGACATTTGAGCGCAGAGTTGCAAAATGAAAAATGCAATCAGCGAAAAACAACTTAAATTTATTGTTATGAACATGTACGCGAATGATGCTAATGAGAATTGTTTATAGATTTCTTATAGATACTATATAGTTTGATATAGGTGACACAATAAATTTATACGAAATAAGTGGCATCAATTTTTAATTTTCTGCTAAATTTCACATGTTTAGAGCCATTTTATAAATATTTGTGTGAAATTCTTTGCATCTGAATCTCATAAATTTTTGTCATTTAAAATTATTATTCTAGCTCAATGTGACACTTAAATTTTTGAGAAGAGTAAGGCGTGAGAAACATTTAACAAATACTCAAATATAAATAACAGAGAAAGCAACACAGAGAGAAATTATGTATATGAAAAGAAACACGAAGCTTTTGATGAATTTTAGATACATGATCATTATTTTGTAGAAGCTACAATTCAAAAAACGAATACAATAGGGGGCCTAAAGTTTTTCGTATTTACAAAAAATTGATTAAAAATTTTATATTGTAATTTCGAAAAAAGTCCACTAAATGGAGAGTTTTTGGTATGCTTTTAAAGCTCAAATAATTTAAAAAAGAAGCCACAAATTTTATATAATAATAAACTTAGCTTAACTTATAATCTATTACTTGAGTACAGAAATATCGTTGTTGTATAATTGATGCATGATTATTGATTATTAGTTACGTTCGATCAATGTATTTATCTAGGACATTCACAGAATTAGTCAGTTGATCAAGCAATGCATCATTTAAAAGCGCTAGCACAGAAAAAAAAAACACATCTCTCTGTGACACAAATTACAACTAGATCAAATCAACAGATCAATGGATATATGTTGAGATATATATAGTATGTACATGGGGCATGCGTAGAAAATAATAAAGACTAAATAACAATTGAGTTTGTTAATTTATTTATCATTTATTAAACATTCAACAACACTATATTGGATTTATTTGTATTAATTAAAAAAACAATTATGTAATTTTAACAAATATAGTTTTCTTTTCTTTTGTTTTTTTCGTTTATTAAACATTTTGCCTAGGACAAAAACATAATTTCAATTTCGTATTTAGTTATAAGTAGGCTGCATGCTGCTGGATGGCTGTTCAGGGGGAGGCACGGGGATATATAATTAATAGTTTTAAGCGTTTCTTGCGGTTCCATTAACAAAGGTTTCTGGGCGTGCATATCGAGTATATATGTTTAAATATTTATATTCAGAATCTGTCGGACGTGGTTTTATGCTCAAAATTGCGCCAATATTTATCAAACTCCTCGAAGATTTTCGAGCGAAAGGGCGAACTGGCGAACAGCTCATCGAAATTTCTATGAAAATTGCCCATAAATGGCGAAGACGATGGCGAAGGCGAAGGCGATGCTGTTGATGCTCGGCCAAGGCTCGATTTGGATCTGGATTCGTTTTCTATATGGCTACTCATGGTTGAAGTTCTTTCTGTTGTACTGTGGTTCTTGTTGTTGTTGTTGGTGCTGCTAGAACAGCTGTTGGTGTTTTCATTGTTGTTGTAGTTGTTGTTGTTGTTGTTGCTGTTGGTTGCTGTTTTATCATTGTCTGTGTGAGGGCGGCGATAGAGAGAAATTTGATATACAAAAGAGCGACACACACAGAGAGACAAAGAGTGATAGAGAGTGAGAGAGAGAGAGACGGTTGCTACAACAACAATAAACACATATTTAAAATATATTGTTTGTGGAGTGAGTGAATATGCAAAATGACCATTCACCAATGAATATTGAATATCGATACACTCGAAAAAAATCGGTTTATCTAGATTTTATTTGTGAACGTTTCAAAAAATATTGATTGAATTTATTGAAATTTAAAATATTTCTTTTTGTCAGATAATTGAAAATTACATTTTTATTTGACATTACATTTTTCTAAACTGTTTCCTTGGGATATAAAAAATAATTCGAATTTCTATTGAATATTATTTGTATTGGAAAAAATTAACGAAATTGTAAATTAGAAAATTTATTGGAAAGTTGCCAGTTTTTTTTCGGAATAAAATGCGTAATTCTCGAAAATATTTTTACATTTTGGTGTAAAAGGTTAAAGAACTAGTTATGCGAACAAGTTCCGAAGTTGCGTTTATAATAACTGCTTTTTAGGGCATGTCAATATCTAGGGCACATATTTTTTTCAGAGTGTATCGAGAGTGTGTATGTTTAGCTGAACTTGTTCCAGGCCGTCAGAACGGACAGGCCAAGGAGCAGGGCGGTGCTCAAGATGCTGCCGGCTATCGAGTTTGTGGATGAATTGGTTGAATTATTATTGCTATCGGTTTGCTGTGTGGGAATGGGTGCTGGTGGGTGGGCTGAGGTGGGTGGAAAGGAGTGGGAGTTGGACTCGGAGCTGGAACTGTGAGGGGAACAGGAACCTTTGGAAGCGGAACCACAACCAGTGTCAGGCGTTTGAGAGCGGCGGGCGCTAGTTACAGAAGCGTTGCCTAATTGCACATTATGACTAACGAGTCTCGCGGTGTTCGATCGATAACGATAACGATTGGCAGACGTTGTCGCCGTTGGCTTGCCGACGGCACACTCACCCTGCACAGAAGGCGGCAACCGGGACACCTTGTACGTCTTCACAATGGTCGACTTCTTGCTGGCGCTGCTCTGCGCATTCTCCGTCGCTGACTCGCTGCGCTCCTGCTGCTCGTGCCGCTCCACATGGCCCTGGCCGCCGTCGAGCTGCTCGCGGCTGGAGAACTTGGCGAACTCGCGCAAATGGCGCGGCAGCTCGCGCAGATTCGCCTCGGCCTGACCCTCCAGGATGCGCACGGGCGCCGCCTCCACATCCGCCTCCGATTCGCTGCCCGTCGCCGGCCTGCCCGCCACCGGCTGCGACTCGGCGCCGCTCTCCCAGTCGCTGTCCGCCGGCATCGCCAGCTTGTGCCGGCGCTCTTTGACGCGATTGAGGAACTCATCGCTGATGTTCGCCTGCTCCTCGGTGGCGTGCTGGTGCTCGTCCTCGATCTTGGATATCTTGATGATCTTGTGCTGACGCCGCTCCTCGCGCTCGGCCACCTTGTTCATCCACTCCTCGGCCATCTGCTGGCGGAACACCTCGTCCTCGCTCAGCGTCGGCAGCTTCGGCGCCGGCCGGTAGCTCTCGCGACGCGGCGGCGGCGCCTGCAGCACCGTCGGCGCCCGCTGCATCTCGTCCATGAGACGGCGACGCTCCTGCTGCAGCCGCTCAAACTCCAGCTTCAGCTCCTCCTCCTTGCTCAGTATATACTTGAGCTGCTGCTCGTGCAGCTCGCGCGGCAGCGAGGCGCGTCTCTGCTGCCTGTCGTACGCCGGCGGCTGCCCGACTTGCGGCGGAGTGGGCGCCGGCGAGACGCCTCGCCTCGATGTGGTGCTGATGTACGTGGGATTCGGATCCCGTTCGATCATCGAGTAGCAGCTGGCGTAGTGCGGCCGCTGCTGTGCCGGCGCCTGCTGCAACATTGGCGCATGCCGTCGCGCGCCGCCGTACGCATTGAAGCTGTCGTAGCCGGTGGACAGATCGTTGGTGCTGGCCGATAGCCGAGGTGCGCGTATTGCGTGCGGCTGCCGTTGGCTGCCCTGCCGCTGATAGCAGATCTCCACCTCGCGCGCAAACGGTCGCGCAATGTTCTCCGAGTTGCCCAGGTCGCTGGCATACCGCGACCAATCGTCCTGCGGCACACGATAATGTTCCGCGGAGCTGTGCGGCCGCGGTATTGGCGGCTCGCTCAGATTGCACAGCGATTCGGCGCGTCGCGACTCCCGTTCGATGGGTATTTCGAGGACGCGCGGAACGGATGATAGCCGCTCCTGGCGCGCTCTCGAGGAGCGCTCGATCTCGCGCTCCAATTCCTGCATATGTGCGTGACGCTGGCGTTTCAGCTGCTCCAGCTGCTGCTGGCAGCTATTGTTGTTGATGTTGCTGCCGTTGCTCAGGCGACTGAGATCGTAGAGCGAGGCGGATTTGTCGCGCTGCTGTCGCTGCTCACGGCCCGTTTGCAGCTCGGCATTGAGCTGCTGGGACAAGGCATCAAAGTCCTTGAATAGCTTTTCATTATCCAAGTGATTCGCCGAAGGTTGTGTGTTGCCGTTGCTGTCGGGCTGAGCAATCGCTGCGAGCGCTGCTTTGGCACGTTGCCGAAATTCCTCATAAGTGCCGCCGTTGTTCACCTTGGTGGCGCTGCTGTCGCTCGATGTTGTTGTTGTCGTTTTTGTTGTTGTTGTCTGCTCACTATGCTGCCTGCTCTCAGTGTGTTGCTGTTGCTGCTGTGCGTCATCGTTGAAAGTGTTGGACAAGCCATTTAATTTGGTTGCTGACATAATATTGAAACCTGCCGGCGGCGGCGGCACAGGCGGTGCACAATCCAATTCATCTGCTGTTGCTGCTGCTGCTGCTGTTGCTGTTGCTGCTGTTGCAGGTGTATTTTGCACCTGCAGCGGAAACTTGCCATTGCTCGTGGGCGCATCGCCCTCCTGCTGCCGCTCCCGACTGCTGTTGCTGTAGTCGTAGACAACCTGACCGTTTTCTATGCGCTTCTTCGACTCAAACGAGCTCGTCTCAATGTTCGAATACCGTTTGCTCTGCTGCTGCTGCGACGGCTTCGGCTGCACGCTCTGCTCAATGTTGGAGAAGCGCTTGCGCTGCTCATCAAAGATGTCGCCCTGCTGGGCAATGCTGGGAAACATACGCGCCAATTCGCTCTCCATGCTGGCTGGAAACTTGCTGCTGGTGTTGCTCATGTAGCTGCTGCTGCTGTTGCTGTTGCTGTTGTGCTTGCTTTGCTGCTCTGTGCGACTGGACGTTCGTTGCTCAAATGAGTGCCGCATCTGCTGATCAGCTGCTGTTGTTTTCTGCTGTGGTTTATTTTCAAATGATGATGTCGCTGCTGTAGCTGCTGTTGCTGTTGCTGATGTTGCTGTTGTGTTTGGCTTTTGATAGCTGTTGCTCATGTGCTCGCTTACGTCATCTGCCTGCTGTTGCTGGCTCTTTGCCTTGGCCGCTGTCTCGGCGCTCTTCACAGGCACTGGCGGCGGCGGCGGCGACGTCGACGTGGGCGTTAAACTCTTGCGCAACTCGCGCATCTTTGCCGCCGTCTTGAGCATCTGCTCCTGTTCCGCTTTCAGTTGGACGCTGTCCATGGCGCGCACCTGCTCGGCGCTCAGCTCGTGGTAGCCGCGACGCTGCACGAATTTCTCATGCGCGTCCAGCAGCTGATCGGCCGCCGGCGGCAACTGTTGCTGCTGGGCCAATGCACGCTGGCCCGGCGACAGGCACACCAACAGCTGCGGATCGGCCTGGGTGGGCAGCCCCAGCCACGCATCCTTCTCGCCGGCCGTGACCTGATCCACGGATAGCTGCAGCTCGCTGATGTGCGGCAAATGGGGCAGAGGATAAGGCATTTTGTCCTGTCGCTGTTGCTGAAGTTGCTGTTGCTGATGTTTCTGGTGCTCTTGTTGCTGTTGCTGCTGCTGTGCGCTTATGTTTTGTGCCACGCTGGCGAGCTCCTCAAGCATCTGCTCGCCGTAGGGCATTGAGGCCAAGGTTTCGGTGCATAGCAGACGCAATTTTTTGATGCGTTCCGCATCCGTTTCCGCTGCTGAAATTGGGTAAATTTGGGAAATTGCACTAGGTGCTGGTTGTTGCTGTCGCGGTGGGGGTGTGGGTGGCTGTTGTTGTTGTTGTGTGGGTGGTGCTGGTGCTGGTGCTGGTGGTGGTGAGGCCATGTGTATTGCTGTGCATTGGCTGTGCTGTGTGCTGTCGGAACAATGCGAATCGTTCGACTCTTGGCGCTTGAGCAGAAACGGGCTGAGGATGGGATGCGATTCGGCGCTGGGTGGTGGGTGGCATTGCTGTTGGTCAGTGGTTGCTGGGGGAAAGTAGTGCATGCTATGTGGTGGCGGTGGCACAGGCGGTGGTGTGGGTGATAACCTACAGCGCAATTCCGGCTGCTGCTGTTGCTGCTGCTGCTGCGGCTGCTGCTCCGGAGCAGCTTGAATACGCGACGCATTCCCGTTTCCGTTTTCGTTTCCGTTAACGTTTCCACTTCCGTTCTCGATCGCGCTTTCCTCGCGTCGCGTCATTTCGATCAATTCGCGCACTTTTTCCATGTTCCGAACGAATTCCTCGCGCGTTGCCGCCAGAGTAGCGGTTGCAGTTGAACTGTTGGCCAATTGGCTCGCACCGATTTCGTTGGCCAACAACGTTGAATTTGCTTCTCTTGGCAGCTCATTAATTGCCGGCGTGGGCGTCGCTGTCGGCGTCACCGTTGGCGTCGATGTCGGCGTTAGCGTCGGCGTCGCAGCACTGAGCAGCGACGATAGCGAACTGCCCGGCGACGTCCGATCAACGGGATGAGCGTTAACAGGTGTGCTCTCACGGCTCGATTGACCTGCTGCTGTTGCTGCTGCTGCTGCCTCCGTTTCTGTGTCCACTTCCGTTTCGACCTGCAATTGTTGGTGTTCTCGTTGTTGTTGTTGTTGTCTTTTACTTGGTATTTGTTTTGTTGTTACTCAATAAAATAGTGTTAGGCATGCATATAAGTAGCTTCTCAGTTTCTTCTGCGCATTACGCATAAACATGGCCTACTTCAAGTTTATTGCGCACCCAACTGACCCCAATTTCTATAGATGCTAACAAACGGATACCCTGCACTGTGTACGAAAATATATATGCAATAAAACTAACATAAAATATGTTTATGTTCAAAAAAGAGTTTTGTACAAGCAAAAAATATATGCGGAACAAAATACTGAAAAATAATACTGCAAGAAAACACATCTATCTGTGATTAAGAAAATACATTGATGACATTGGTTTTAAGGCAAACCACTTTTTGAGTTTACAAAATAGCAAGAATATTAGGAAATAGAAAAAAATGCTCTTCAATGTGCCGATGTTTAAATACCCTTGCAGACACTTAGCAGATGTTGACTACAAAAACTAAATCAATTATTGCAAATAAAATTGAAAAATTATTTAAATTATGCATTTATTTTTGACTGATAGTGTGCTTGATTGACGTCTTTGAAAGCAAATAGTTTTTTTTTTTAAACAAAAACTACTTTTATGCGTCGGTTCAACCGTGTCAATAGATTGTTTATAAAATCTGACATTTCTATACTTTAAATTATATATAGAAATGTGATTCATTCCGTTGGTGCGATAAGTACTTGAACAATTTTAATAATTTATTTTAATATTCACAATAATGATACTCTTTTTTTTTTGAAAAATTCCTATATTATAAATATTATATGGTTTACTGATCAGATTGATCAATGTAAAGAACATATAACTGACGATAAATTATTTTACTTAAAATCCGGCATTATGTCTTTTAAAATTGTAAGTCATGTCTTATGGAAATATCATTTCATTGTATTCAATTTGTACTACCTCAATTGAAATCACAATCTACCCAACTTTATTCAACTGACATCCTCCTCAGCCTTGAACTAATCCTCCCCCAACTACCCTTTTTGGTTAGTTGATTAGACAACCGCTACGAACCTCGCACTCGCCCTCGGTTTCCGTTTCGTTGGATGAACTGATCGGTTCCATGGTTGTGGTGCTGCTGAGGTCGTCGTCCGGGCGGTTGATCAGCTTGCTGGCATCGGTGTCCAGGTCGATGAGGGTGCGTTCGGTGAGGGCAGCTGCCTCCTCCAGTTCGAGTTCCATTAGATCCGAGACGCTGCTGGAGCCGGACGAGCTCAGATAAACGAGTTCCGCGTCCTCCGATTGCGGCGATAGCGTGCTCTGCAGTCGCGTACAGCTCTCCAGATCAGCGGGCTGATCGAGCAGCTTCGTTTCCAGCATGAGAGCCGGCTGCTCCTCGCGACGCTTGTGCCGGCGACTAAAGTCGAGTTGGCTGCGCGGAAACGATTCGTTCGCCTTCGGCGGCACCGCCGGACGCGTTTTGACTGTTTCCGCGTTGCGAGCGAGGCTTAGGGCCTGATCGTTGCCGACGGCAGCTGGCTCGCTGTTCTCCTCCAGAATGCTGTCCAGATAGCGCGGACTGAGCAGCTGCGGCAGAAAGTGCGATTCGAGTGCATTTCGTTTTTGGGCGCGCTTCAAGCGCAGCTGCTCCTGTTGCTCGGCGCGGCTGCTGGACGGCATATCCGGCGAGGACACAGGCGCCACAGCTGTCGCCTCCGTTTCCGAGTCCGCCTCAAACACCAGCGGCGACTCCAGCGCCCCATGACTATTAAACTCGCCCGAGCTGCAATCGCTGCTCAGCTCCAGTTCCTGAATCTTCACGTCGTGCGCGAACTTACGGAATTGGCTGCCGTGCTGCACGTTCTTCGGCGACGGCGATTCGACCAGATAACGTGGCGGTGGTGATAATGTGCCGCTGTTGTTGCTGTTGCTGTTGTTGTTGTTGTTGTTGTGTGCTGTTGTGCTGCTGATCTCCTCAATTGTGGGCTTACCTTTGCGAGCGCGCTCCTCCGCATCCGTTTCAAGGCGTATCTGATGTATGATGACTTTGGTGCTGCGTTGCAACGGTTGCTGTGGGGCATGTTGCCGTGGCGCCGCGTCCTGTTGCAGCTGTTGACAATTGGCCAGCAGCTCTTGCACTGCTGCTGGCAACGGTTGCTGCTGTGGCTGATGTGCATCCACTTCATCATTGCCCTCGCGGACAATGCGATGAACTATGACCTTGGCCTGGCGCGGACTGCCTGGCGGCTTGGCTGCCAGCTGTGGCGTCTCCTGTTGCTGCTGTGGCAGCTCTGTCGGCTGCTGCTGCTGCTGCTTTGAGTTCTTGGCGCCCATTGTGCTGCTATCGACTACTGATTGCTGCTGTGTTGTTGCTGCGCAGCTTTCCTCTTCCCTCTCAACTATCACAGGCACTATATGAACCACTGGCTGCTCAGACTGTTTAGACAGCTGCTGTTTTGATTGATCAACTAAGTGATCGGCAAGCTTCTCTGCTGTCAGATCTTTTGTCAGATCTTTTAGATAAGCTTTTTTCGTTGCGATCAGTAGATCTTCAACTGGATCTTGCTGGATCTGCTGTTCTTTTGGCTGATCGCTGACTGATTTTTCCTGTGCGCTCAGCTGCTCTTTGGAGTGATCTTTATCTGCTGACTGATCGACAATATTCTCTTTCGCCTGATCCTCTACAAGCACTTCCTCTTTCGGATCTTTTGGATCAACCGGAACCAACTGCTCCTTTTGTTGATCTTCAACTAGATCTTGCTGAATCAGCTGTTCCTTCGGCTGATCAACAGACTGAAGTTCAGACTGATCCTTAGGCTGATCTAATTTGGAGTGATCTTCGGAGTGCTGTGACTGATCTTCTTTGATCAGCTGTTGCTTTGGATGCTCTTCCACCTGATAAACACTCTTCTCCTTCGACAGATCTTCGAGCTGATCTTCGGATGTATCTTTCAGCTGATCTTTCGCTACTTGCACAGACTGATCTTCTAGCTCTTTCTGGCTGCTTTCGCTGCTGGCTATGACAGTTGTTGCCACATCAGCAACTGTGACGCTGTCGCTGGCCGTTGTTGACCCATTTGAAATGTTGCCAGAACTTGCATTATTATCATCCTGATAATCATTAGCTGTTTCTGCTGCTGCTGCTGATGTTGCTGTTGTCGCTGCCTCCTCCTGCTGCTCTTGCACCTCAGTTACTGTTTCCTCTGCCGCTTGCTGTTTATTTTGATTTGCGTTTTGATTTTTATTGCGCTTGTTACGATTACGATTGCGATTACGATTACGATTATTTGGCATCGTCTACGTCGCGTCTAAGCCTGCAAAACTGCAACCCCCCAAATCAGAACACACACTTTAAGTCTTACTATGTGTATGTATGTGTGTGTGTGTGTGTTTTTTATTTGTTGTGCTTTGCTTGCTGCTGCACTGTTTCTAGCTATTACGCATACGCCGCGTTTGCCGCTTTCAATCAGCTAAATCTAAAAATTGCTTCTATTCGTGTGACTTTTGCTTGTTGCTGTTGCTTTTTTATTTATTATTGCTCGTTTATTGTCGTCTTTTGTCGTCGTTTAGGGATTTCTCTCTTCTTTTCGGTGTCACTCGTCGCTGGCAGAAACACAACTAAAACTGAAAAACTGAACCATACGGCGCCGTCAGCCGATCAAGCAAACGACGAACCGGCATTCAAGCAGCGGCGATGTCCGCGTCAGCGTCAGCGTCAACGCCAGCTGCGACTACGACGGCGACGACCGTCCGCCACCCGACAAAAGTTTGACACGCGTCCGGCGCTGCATAAATTTTTTGATAGATACAGATACATATATTATATATATATAGATATATATATTTCACGTAATTGTTGGCCGCAAAAAAGCAGAGTGTAAAAAATACAAATTTAGTTTTTTTTATTTCACGTTTTAGTTTTGAACTTTCGCTCTCATCGCGCCCGCTTTGCGTACCGATATTTTCGTTTTGCCGAGATTTTTCTGACAAGATTTTCTTTCGGTTTTTTTTTCAACGCGCGCTCGCGTTCCCGTTTCTTCTGCTGACGGCGACTGGCGGCCAAGGAATGGGCCATGGGCTGCTCCCAGCTGCCAAGCGGACC
>SCDT01000329.1:5213-42568 GCA_004143765.1 Drosophila melanica
GATAGTATATTAACTGACGCAAATATACACGAGTATCAAATCCAAGCTTTAAGTCTGTTACTTCAACCGAGGCAAAAAAAATATGAAGATTAAATATTGCAAAAATTTTGATAGTTTCTTATAAAGTTTCAATCTTAAGCCACAAAAGCTGTTTGATAAGTATTGCTTTATCTGTAAATATTTTTCTTGAAAGCCTTAAAAAGTATGGTAGCTGCGTCAAGTTCGCACGCACTCAATATTATTGCAAAGTGAAGCATAAATCGCTTTATAAAATCGGCTGTCAAGCACAGGCCACACGAATATGCATAAATATTTTATACACTTTTGTAATGCGAGAGACAAGAGCAAAGGCAGGTATAAATAATAGGAACACAGGATGTGCTCAGAACGAAAGAGATACAGTAAAGGGGGGTAGGATGGGGGATTGCGAAGAGAGATAAGAGCACACACACACACACACACAAATGCACTTCATTTGACCAAATGCGCCAAGTGTGAAAATTATGCGTTCAATGAAAATATTTTGCTCAAGCACAAGCGGCTCCCGCAAGGGGTGTGAAAGGGGCTGGGGCACGGGCACGTCCTGTGCCAGCTGCTGCTGCTGCTGCTGCTGCTGTCCGTAAGCCTTTTAAGTCCGGGCCGTATGCAAAACATGCGCTTGGCGCTTGCCCAGGGCTTAGACTCGTGCTTGACCACAATGCAATTTTGTGGCTTACAACACAGATACAAAATCCTTCCCCCCGAAAGGGCAGCTCTGTTTTGAAAAGCAGAGTTTTCGGATCGCACTTGAATGCGCAATCAGCAGGACAGCAGGATACGCTCTGCATATTATGCATGGTAATAATAAAATTGTCAGCTTCTGAACCCAACCCGTAACCATTAATAAAGTAATGCATAGAAATGGGCGCATTCATTCGGGGAAAATATGAAGAAAAAAAATTTAAGACAAAGTTCAACTTTGAAGTCAATAATTTGGTTCAAAATGTTTTCAAATGACAAAAAAAAATGTATATAAAAATATTACTTTCAAGTTATGGTTAAAAGATTCAATATTTCGAGAAAAAAAAAGATTCAATATTAACTTTCACTAAAATTTTTTTTATATAAGCGAAGTATATTCAAATAATTAATTTAAAATAAAATATATACAATTGTATAACCAAAAATAGTTCATAATTAAATTGAAAATATATTCAAGAAGAATTTATAACCGCGTTTTTCGTCGAGTGTATTTTGTAGAGGCGTCGCTGCAGCAAGTGCAGATAACCAGTTGACCGCATGGCCCAAAGGGAACCCCAACCATTTTAGCCACATCGCATAATAATTTTACATATTTTTTTTAGTTCAAACTTGATGCTGCAAAGTTGAAAACCAAATGCAACTGAACCCTGTGCTTTGTGCGTGCTTTTTGGTCGGGATTTGGGTTTTTTTTGGCCCTAAATTTTGTTATCAGTTCCAACAGTTTTTCTCACACACACACTCACATGAACATGAACTCGCATCTGTTTAATGAACTTTGGTTTTTAGTTTGCCAAGCGCGTAATTTTATTTGATTATTATTGCTGATGATTATGTTTGGTTATAAAACACATAGCACACACATATATAACATTGTTTATTGTTCTTGTTTATCGGACTCAAGCATCGCTGCACATTTTAGGGTCTGACTGAATAACTGGCACACACATTGTTTGATTTGC
The DNA here is from genome assembly GCA_004143765.1 of Drosophila melanica. Lineage (NCBI taxonomy): Eukaryota > Metazoa > Arthropoda > Insecta > Diptera > Drosophilidae > Drosophila > Drosophila melanica. Next base: position 6,914 of record SCDT01000329.1, read on the forward strand.
AATTCAAACGAGTGCTGAAAATAAATCTGATATTATAATTACTTTAATTGGTGCTTGGTAAGACTATGTCGGGTATACCAAACTATAAGTTTATCTCCTCTGTAAAAATAGCTATAATAAAAGTTCATCTCAGTTGAAGTGTGTAAAAAGATATTTATGACAATTTTATGAGATATAACAGATAAGGTTACCAAAAAAAATATTAATTACTACTGTAATTTTTTTAAGATTTATAATTTTATTCATCTCGTTATCGAGTATATTATAATATTTATTTATAAATTTAACAACCTTTTGATTGAATGACCCAGTTGGATTTTCAATTAAGGAATTAAATTCAAAAATTGAAATCATAAACAAAAGAGTAAACAATTAAAACAGCTCAAAAATAAAGTTCATAGTTGAAATAATTGGAATATTTAAGACGAAATCAACAGATATTTATAGATATGGTATGCTTAAGTTGCAAGCTGTATGTATTCATCAAAATCATGTCAACACACATTGTTGGTCAGCACAATATGCAATTAAATTAGCTGCAAATCAAGTTGCCTCAAGTAGAATTCAATTTGTTTGCTTCGGGACAATATACAACAAAATTATAGACAGAGCTCCCTTGGGGGCTGGCATTAGGGCTGTTGTCTATAATCAGGAAGCTGATTTTGGCCATTAGCATAAATAATACGCATTACTATTATTATTATTATTGTATTTGGGATTCAATATATATATATATTCGCAAATGTTCTCATAATAAACGGAATACGAACAACAGCCCAACAAAAAGAAAAAAACATATTTGCTATGCAAATGATGACAGCCAAAGTGGCTTAGAATGGGGAGGTGGGGGGTGGTTTGTGGCCTGGTTGGGTTGGAATATGCAATATAGCAAATACCGCCCCCGTTGGCTGGCGAAATGTGTAAACATGGCAAGCATTTTAGCCAAAAACTAGCCACAATTCTCGCCTTCTCACCGGGCGCCCCCCTCAATTTGGCACTCAAATCCCGCAGGTTCTCGCTTTGAACAGGACTTTCAGCTCGTATGCATAATTGAAATTCGGTGTTGCCCTCAAGTAAAATGCTTAAAATCAAGCTTAAATTAAACGTAAACTGAAATTTAACAGCATGTTAAATACTTGACAAGGGAAATTTTATAATAGAGCTAGGCTAATGCTTATGAAGCCTATTTCAATTTAGATCAAAATAGATTAGAATCGAAATATAAAGTCTGAAAATTTAGAATAAGGTTAAAGTTAAAGTTAACATCCACTTTGAAACTTACAGCTTAAATTTTGGACAGTTTTTAGATGACAACAACAATAATTATTAATGTTAATTTAATGTTAGGTGTCTGTTACAGACATGAAGGCTTTTGACCAGGCGATCATCTGCGCTTATGTTCCCATCAATTGATTTTAACTTCATCATAAAATTACATTTCTATAAGGCAGTTATTCATCCGGGCAGAAGCCCTCCACAAACTGAATTGTTCGGCTTCTTTATTGGCCATCAGTGCAATTTGTAGACCCTCATGAATAGTTGCTGGCGGTTTTTGCACATTACTCTTGGCATTGCGACAGGCTGCACCGAAGATTAATGCCCTGTGCTAACCCAGACACAGTGCCAACTATCCACTCGCACTTTCCACTCACACTTGCACTCCCACACACACACTCACACACTTGCTGGTGATTTGTCATCATAAACAATAATTCACAATATCCGCTTATTTCGCTGATGTCGTTTTTCTTTCATTCTTGTTTTGCTTTTTGAATTCTGTACGCCATTTTGTGCAAAGCCGTGGAAAAAGTTTTAATGGCGACAGTTTTTGAAGTGTCGGCCATTTTGTGTTTTTTTTGTTTGCCCAAACACTTTCGGTTCGGACCAACTTGGACCATTTAATTGACTTGCTTCCGTTTTTAATTGCATTTTTGCTCGTTTCGGTTGCCAGCTGATGGAAAACATCTCTTCAAAAAGTTAGCAAATATGCGTAAAACGAATGACTTCTGAACTAGGCGTATACCCTGTACAAAATCTAAAGACTATAAAATATGACCACATTTTGTAATTTAATGTAAACATATATTCAGAAATATATATTATTATTATTTTAAACAACATTTTATTATACTTTTAAGTAAATTTATCAGCTCTAAAATAACTAAAAATAATTTCCATTTACAGGGTATAAAATTCAACGAAGCCCTACAGTCAAAAAACAGCTGAAAAGCGAAAGAAAGAGAGCGCACGTGCGTGAAAGAGGGACACAACGAAGTAGCAAAAGGATTTTAATTAAAGCAAATAAACAGTGTTAATTAAAAATGCGCATACGCATAATTGAATTGTGTGCAGCAAAGTCCTTTATTCTGCTATACGCATTGTTGTTTGCATTTTCCTTTATATACACACACTCACACACACACACACAATAAATATATAATCCCAAATATTTCGCGATTGGATTGCCAGTCGTTATTAATTTTTAATTGCAATTTGACTGTTGTTTATTGATGTGTTTGCCATTTTACACGTTTATTGCATTTGGCTTCCTGTTTGAGACTCTGTGCGCATTACAATTAATTTGCTTGCTAATTTTTGGGCGTAATTATTATGGCATTGCTTACTTAATTAACATTTAATTAGTACGCTTTTTATGTAAATATTTTATGACAATTTTAATCCATAAACGTGCCCATATTAAGTTAAATATATTCAAATTAATTGCCATGAAAAATGTGCTGTTGGGTAGATTAGTCGAGCTTAGTTGCCGTGTTAATTAACAGCTCAAATTATTATTTAATATTTAATGCAATCATAATTTCCATTGAACTTTCTGCGGCAAACGAAAAGCTTTATGAGAAAATTGAGATATTATATTCATTCATGGCATATTTCAGAGCTTATGCGAAAATCATCTGGCTTATATATTCTTATGTTCTTTTCATTTCAAACTTGCCAATATGTAAAGTTTTTAATTATTTTCAATGCTTTTGCAAAAGTTATTTATTGATATATAAATACGCATAATAAGTAAACAATATGTTACTGCAACTTTGCAACATTGTTTGCCTGCATTCAAATTCAAATATTTAAAATGTAAATTTTGCAATTTTTAAGTCGTTTTTTCATGCTCCAATAAATATTCAACTTTTGATGAAATTTCAATTGCAATTCTAAATTTATCCCAAATGAATATTCAACAGCAGTTTCACATACTCTAAAGCAAAATTCTTGAGACTTTCGGCTTTTTGCATACAACAAAACTAGTTTTCCCTTTTTGGTAAACCCTTGACCAGCGACTCCCCCTTTCTCAACGAAGTATGCTTAACTTTCTCAAAGCTTTTCGCACTTTAATGACTTTTGCGCGCTTTGGGTTTTCCTTTTACTTGATAGGGAAAACTGCTTTTCACAGCAGAAATGCTATTAGCAGTAGCAATTGGATGAGTTGAGGGTGCATATAGAAAAGTAATGAACTCAATGTGTCCAAAAAGAAAAAAAAAAAGAAAAAAACATGAAGAAAAGATAAATGAAGAAAAGCTGACACAAAGCGCGAAAATTGGCAGTTCGCCATAATGAATATGAATGCGAAAATCTAGTCCAAAAAAAAAAAAAATAATTTAACGTTTTTTGTTTTTGGGAATTAGTATTGAAAAAGCGTTGGGAATGTGACTAATGTCAAATCGAATCCGTAAGTTTAATGAAACGAAATTAATGAAATTATTGAAAATGAAAAGATATTTCAAAGTTAATTTTATGTATTGCCTTGCTTTTAATATTAGTTAAAAGCACATTTTCAGTGTTTTATCTACAATTTCATTAAATTGATCATCTAGCCAGTAAATTTAATACTTATTCAGCAACACTCACAACTCGGACAGACAATCCACAAAGACCACATAAACAAACATATATTTTACCCGCAGTCTTAATTACAATTGACCGCAGGAGCAGCCACAAATAAATACGAGTTTACACAACTAAGTTATACCCTCGAAAAACTTGTTCCATAATGAGAAAATATTTTTCTTAAATTACAGTTTATTAAATTATAAAATATATTTATTCAAAGAATTACTATTAAATTTAAAAATAATATATTTTTTATTGTACGATTATTCTTTCAATTCTATTAATAATTTAAATTTATTTTTTTTATATTTTTATTTATCTATTTTTATTTGTTTTAGGTTTATGAGTTACCCGCATTAACCATTCCTATGATTACAGGGTATAGACAAAAAAAAAACTCTGTCACCATGGTCGAACAATTAGCGGCGGCTACCAACAGCACCACCCAAACCCGCAGATATATCAACTCACCACGAAAATCTGCGCAAAGTATTTTAAGTTGTTGCAGCAACAACAAAAACAAACACACGATAACATTAATACGCAACCGCGTTCGGTGTGTACCAAATAATACGTATACGCCGCGTGTGCAGCTAAGGGCGTCTAGGGGCTTACTTGTCAGGTATTGCGGGGATGGGTTGGGGGTGAGGGGAGGAGTAGGTAGTTGGTTGGTTGCTGCTGCTGCTGTTGTGCTGTGCTGTGCTGCGGCTAAGTCTACTTCATTTAGCTTGGCGCCGGCCAGACGATTTTGACATTTTATTACCTTACAAAAGGCAACAAAGCCAGGCAACTTGGGACTTCTGCGGGCGAAGGGTGGTTGGGGCTGTGGTTCGGGCCATGACTCACTTGGCTGGCCAGCGGCGTCTACCTGACCGGCTTAGTAGCTGTTTCGGACAACTTTTGCAGCCGCGGGGGCATTTTGACGACCATGTTCCCTCCCTGTGCGTGTTTATTTTGTCGTGTTCTTCTTTCGTTTTTCTTCTCTTTTTTGTCTACTGTGTTTCTTCACCTGGTCTGGGCCACGTTAGTAGTTTCTGTTAACAACATTTGGCTACGTTTCGGCTACGTTAACAGCTGCCTATCAAAGCACAATTTCACGTACTGGCCATCAAGCGATTGCCAGGTCTCAATTTGATCTATTCAAGAAAAAGTTGTCTCATTACGCAATTAGGGGTTGAAATGTGACGGGGGGAATTGAGCGGTAAATTGAAGCACTTAACTTGAGTGGGTGGAAAAATTAACATTACCTATATTTAGGTGCCGGAAAATCTAATCTAATTTGAAACGAAGTTTCCTTTAATTTTTACCTTTTATAATGTCAAAGTCATATTTAAACTAAAAGAAATATATATTATATTTGTATATTTCTATGATCAACTTTTTCATTCATTTTAACGTAATTTTTTTAATACTAAATATATTTAATTCCATACTAAATCCTTCATACTTACTTATAAATTTCACTTTCTTGTTTAGTCGTGGCTGCTTTGAGCGTATTTTGTTATTTTTCTTCATGGGCGCCGATCTTCTCGATACTACTCAAGGTTTCGTACCCAGTGTTGGTAAGCATTAGAAAATAGTAATGTTGTAAAAAAAGAGATTGCAACAAGTTAACAAAATTCACTCTGAAAGCTCTTAAGCAAAACCTTTGGTAACAATTCGACATTTTCTTTAAATAAAGGAATTTATGAAAATTTCTTTTCATTATTATTATAATCCTTAAAGGCGAACAACAGAAATAACATAAAAAAAAAGTTGTGAGCAAATATTTTGTTTTAGCCACAAGTAATGTAAATGAAATAAAAGTTAATTTGGAATTTACATAAGCCTAAGTATATTTTCTATAAGCCATTCTATATATTTTTAAATATACTTTTCATTCTAAATATGAATTTATATATCTTATAGATTTTATGGCAATATTAAAATCCGCCCACTTTAAATATGCCTCAGCGAATTTGGCCTAAATTGTAAGTCAAACTATTAAAGGCAGCTTAACAAACCCAATTAGCATAAATTCTTAAAATGTTCTTAACAATTTTAAGAACTAATAGACTAGAATAGAGCATTAATTAAGTTTCTTGTTTTTTGGGCCAACATTTCATTAACTCGCTTCGCTTTTCTTTGTGTACTTTGTGGCCTTCCCCTCCCTTCTCAGCCTCTCGTTTTCTCTTCTGGCCACGCCCAGCTGTGTACTAATTATAAAATTATGCTTAATCTAGCATTAAAAATAAGAGCAGACGCCCGCTTCTTGCCTCAAAGGTCACAGGCAATATTTCACTTGGCCGCCTTGAAGTATGCGATAATCAACGTAATTTCGTTTATCAAACAAAGTTTCCCCCCCAAATTCCACCGGGTTCCCCCACAACCCGGCATCTTAATGAGCCGCCATGGCAACCGCATTCTTTGCTGACCCTCTTCCCCCTTCTCTCCTCTTAGCCGTTGACACTTGCCAAACTTTGGACAAGCCTCGCTGCTTTGCTGTGGTCAGCACAATTATTGGTTGAAAACTTTCGACGCCTCCGATTTTCTATGTGGCCCATAAAAATAAATGTTAATTTCTAATTAACGTTTAAGTCCGCTTGCCAAAAGTTTGCACTTTCAGACACAACTGTCATTGGATATCCAAATAATGACAGGATGCGCAAACAGGACAATTTCAATTTAAATTTTTAGATAACAAGTCGCACAGCGAATATAGCCATATTTTTACCTGGGCAGAATTTTGACAGTGTATACAACATAGTATATATAATATCTATATATCAGAGGGATATATTAGAGGGTATGCATGCGTTGTGCTTTGTCGGGCAGACACTTCAACTTGTTTGCGTCTCGGTTTTCATACTTTTTGTTGTACGCGTAATTACCGCAAAATGACGCACAACTTTTGGCCATATGCTTTCCTCTAACCCCTCCTTGGCCCTCTTTTAGGGCACTGCATTGTCATAAAACTTTATGCCGTTGCCCAAATATTTGCATAAAACATTTCCCCCTCTCTTAGCCATTTGTCGTTTATGCTTCAAACACTAAACGTGTTCTCGTAAAAATTCAATGTTATTGTCAGTAAACTTGGGCGTAGCTGACAGTCGATTGTTGTGCGTTGTTTCTTGTTGTGCGTTGTTTCTTGTTGTTCTTGTTATTGTTGTCGCGCGGGGAGCGGAAAGTGTGACAAAAATAAACATGCATAAAAGGCGTTTTTGACGGGTAGAACGCATTTCGCTTTGTTTGTTTGTTTGAGGTAAAAGGTTGCAACAAGAACTAGAACAACAATGGGCATAAAACTGCTTGCGAAGAAAATGCCTGACTAAAAGATATCCTGCAACAGGCAGTTTAACAATTGATTATAGTAAAATAAAACGGAAGTATTATACTATGTCTTTATATTAATTAATATTTTTTATATATTACATAGCTTTTATTGAGTATACCCTGGCTAACTATTCTCAATAGCATACAGGGTATTGCAGCAACAACGTCTAACGTTCTAGTCACAGCTGTTGACAGTCGCTGTTAAAGTGGCGTACGCAGCCCAACCCCCGCCCCCTCTTGCCAGTTTCTCTGTGCCGCCTGCTTTCTGCATAAATATGTAAATTTATTTTAAACCAATCTTTTCGGCGCAAAACAAACATGTTTCATTTAAACTTGGCTTCAAAGAAAATGCTTCTCCTTCAACTTAAATTTGAAGCATGTTGAAAACGTAGTTTTTTTTTATATTTTTAGCATTTGCAGTTTCTAAACCGGTTCCATTTGTCAGTGTAGCTAGCCAGCCAAAAACCGTTTTGATAGATATGCAAGCCATATGCCAAAGTTAGCTCCTACTCTTCTTCTTTCCCTCCCCTCCCCTCCCCCTTGCGTTTGCTCATCAGAATCCGCCGCGCCCTTCAATCTGTGGTACGTGCTTCCATCTCTTTGTCTAGGGGCGCTTAATGCAATTTTCCTCAATTTCTGCTTTGACTCCTGCTCCCGAATCTCCATTTTTTCTATACATTTCTCTCTCTCTCTCTCTTTTTCTCTAGAACAGCATTTCGAGTTTTTATTTGCATTTTTTCTGTGTTCGCAGCTTTTATTATGCTTTGGCTTTTGTGTGCGCGAAAACTAAATTTTCTTTAGTATACCCTGTAATTTACAGAATAGCTTTGAAGGTTTGTTATATGTCCAAAATAAAACTGTTGAATTTGATATACAGGGTATATTTTTTTATATATTTGCATCAATATTTACGTTAAAACCGAATGGTACTATCAACAAATACCAAACACACACTTCTACTGCATTCAATCTTACATTAACATAGTGTATACCCTGTAATATACAGAAAATCATATAATTTTCAATATTTAACTACTGAACTGGACAGAAAACTTGAGATCTCTTCACTTTTAAGCGAATGCTTCTTTTTTACAGGGTATCTAGACATGAAATGCCAAGAGGCATCTCTGAGCGCGGCTGCTACTTGCTTATGCTGCTCATGTCAAACTCACGACTGACTTGTCGCTCACTCCATGAAGGGGAAATTCATGCTGTTAAATAATTCAAGCATTCATTTCCACTCGTGAATACACCCCCACACCCTTTTTTTTATATGTTTTTGCAGTATGGAATCAAACAGCTCGACAATGACACTGACATTTGTGCATATTGTCCTTGTGTTTGGGTCAGTTTGCAGTGAGCATGAAAAAGCGTTGAGGATTTGCATTTTATTTTCTTTAAGAAAAGTGCATTTTAAGAAAACAAAAAAATCTTGAAGAAGTATGAAAATATCTTTGGATTGTTTATTAATTATCAATAAAGAAATCAGAAACTAATCAAATCAAAATGACCCCTTAAACATTCGGTTTCTATCCAATAAATTTAAGTCAAAGAAAGAAATGATCAAAAAATTCCAAAATTTATGTTTATCTTTAGCTCCGCTTTGAGCCGCTTTATAATTAAATTAAATTAAATTATTATATATCTGAATACTTCTGATAGAAGTTTTCATCATTAAAAAGATACAGGATGTAAAAGATCAAAAATGCTTAAAGCAATTTCACGTTCAATTGCTGTTGTTCATTAAGGTCAGAGAGAAGTCAAAAAATATAAAATACTGTGGGAGCCTGCAAAAGAAAAAGCAGACGCGACAGTTGAAATGATGAAGCTGACATTTTTTCACACACATTCACACTTGTTAACTGAGAGAGACAAAAAAAAAGAAAGAGAGAAAAGTAGGGAGACGGGGCGACACGCATTGAGTGATGATGACATTTTGGCGGGACTCTGTCATCTGTTTATATAATGTATATAATGATATCAGCGGGAAACTGTGTGTACGCATTTAAATGTTAAAGACACATCCAGCTGCAGCTGGCGACCTGTCAGCCAATTTGTTGGCTTCTTTTTTTTGCTGTTTGTTTTGGCAAGAAGAGTCGAGTCGAGTCGAGTCGCCAAAGTATGCAACTTCATTAATTTGTTGGCCTTTGGCGCACAGAAAAAGATAGATAGAAAGATGAAAATTAAGTAATGTTATGTATGCGTCTGTTACGTGAGCGCCATGCACAAGGCTCCATGGCCAGAAACAATGCCAGCCCAGTGGATAATATGGAAAAATGTGCACGGTACGTGACAACATGGCCCAAATAGTTCTGACGCGTTTCTGGCGTCTGTGGCATTCCTGGCAGCTGTGCCAGCCTCATTTCTGTTTCGCCAAAAAGTTTCAAGCAGAAACTGCGAAAATTTGATTAGCTTACGCAGAGCAACTAGAGTTATGTGAGATGATTCGCAGACGGAATGAGTTTTTTTTTGGGTTAAATATTTGGCAAAACTTAAATTAAAGGTGCTGTCAAGACAATTTTGGAAAATAATAGATATTTAAGAGTTCAACTTCTATTAGCCCCGTTTATGAATTTGATTTGATTTTATTTCAATCTTTATTGTTTTTGTTTATTTTAATGTCCTATAGAGGATATTTTATAGAGATATATTATTTCATTTTCTGTTCGTATCTATATATAAAGATTTTAATTTTTTTAGGTTAATACACACATATACCCTGCTCTATATTCACATTTCTCAATCGCTTTTATGTTGAATTCTCACGTTTGAAAAATGTTTTTCTTCCTCCTTTTTTTTCCTAATGATTTTACTTGAGCCTTTGTGTTGTGGTATTTCTAGTTTTTCTTTTCACAAAACGCCCATAAAAATTCCCGAGAAAAACTCGCCCAGTCCTGCTGAAGTTTTCAAATCGAGTTTTTTGTGCACAGCTTTTAAAACGCTTCATGTGTGAACTTAAACGAGAAAATTACACACCGGGGACCCGAAACTCTCCGCCCCCCCTTCACACATTATTTATGACTTTCGACAGTTTGATGAAAAACAAGAGCATGGGCAAAATACAACAAAAAATTGTTGTCCGTTGCAAAAAAAAAGGAAAAAAAAAACAAGCCACAGAAAGGACTCCACATGCATTTCATCCAGAGGCGGGACTTTGTCAGATTTGACAGTGCGTCAAAAGCCGCGTTGAAAAGGCGAATAATGAAAACGTTGACTGTTATTTTTGCAGCGAGTCGGGGCGTGAAGTTGCGATAACGGTTGTTGGACTGTCATTAATATTTATTGTGGCCCACGTAAAATGAAAATATATAGAAGCTCGCACTTTACAGTCGCATCTTCTTAATTTCCTGCTTGCTGCGTTAAGCGCCTGACAATTCTAATTGAAATAGATTTGCTGCTCGGGGCTTAAAGTGCTGTTAAATGCATTTGGCGAGGTGGCAAAGACAAACGACAAGCGAAACAAAACACCAGAAAGCGATTAGTGATGCTCTTAAATATTTAAGTCAAAGAAAACAAGAAAATATTATTGCATTAAAAGTAACGAAGAGCAAATACTCTTGCAAATATATAACAAATATATGTTTGTATAGAAAATTTAATACTTGAACAAGTTTTATAGCAGCTATATTAACCTATATTAATAATATTGCGCTTGAAATGTGCTTCACCAGATTCCACTTGAAAAAGAAATCAAAGCAAATGCTCGCTTACAAATTAATGATTCCCCCGCCTCAGTCTTCAGCTCTTCGGCATTTCCTGCTGCAAAAATGACGATACTGTTGAAGGATTTCCGCTTTACTTGGCCCGGGATTACGGCCCTAATGAGTATATATGTATGTATATACGTTTACATATATCGGTAAGCTAGCCATTATTTCTAGCTTCAGCACTCCCCGCTTCAGTTTCTCGCTCAACTCATTTCAAGGGCAACATGAGAATGTTAATGGGGGGACAAATATTTTTTTACTTTTGTTTTCTCGCACGATATTTGTGTACGCGAAGTAAAAGTCACGCCATATATGTATATTATATATGTAATTTACTCATGCTTAAGTAGCGTACAAAAAATTCGATACTTTCGAGTAATGTATTTATTTCTTTTTTTTTATAATATATTAAAAAAGATTGTCCAAATTCGTTACATTACTATAACAATTAAAAAGCTACTTTGATTATGATTACTTTGATGGCGTGTTGAATTTTAGCTGGCGCCTAAAAGTAGGCAAAGGAAATAGTAAACACGAAAAAGTATATATCTACAGGAAGCACATGTTAGGTTTTGCTTTTATGCGATTTATGTCTTTTGTTAAAACATATTTAATTAAAAATTTGATGGCCTATTTTATGACATCAATTTCTTATGTAACTTTGCTTGATTCAGGCATTTTCTTTCTACTTATTTTTTGTTATTTTTCTCTGAGTGTACACATATAACTGTGCATATAATTTAGCATTTCTTGTTGCCAATAAACGATGCACAAAATTAGTTTTGGGCACAGCAGCTGTTTCATAAATGATTTGGCAATTGAACACACATTCGCATATTTGATTCAAAATGAAATAATTCCATCTCTTTCTCTCTCTCTCTCTCTCCATTCCTTATGTGCCTCTCGTTCTCTGGCTGGCTGGCCAAAGTAATTTGTGTACATTTACAACACATGTTCAACTTAGTGGGCGGTCTAAGCTCAGCTAATCCATCATAACAAATGTCTGCCCCCCCTCCTTGCCGCATCCACATCCACACATCCACATATTAAGCCGCAAGCTGTCCGGCACATTTGCCGTATCACGCAGCCAAAAGATGCATCAAATTATATTCAGATTGACATCGACTTGACTCGACTTCATTTGCCTGTCGTCATTTTAATTGATTTATGTTCAAGGTACATTTTAGAATAATATTCTAAGGCAAAATAATTGCTAATGCGTTTGTGTGTGTGTGTTGGCAATTAAACTAATTAATTATTGGATAAACATGCAGCTAATATTTCGATTATGTTCAATTGAACAATAAAAGGTATTCATAACAGAGAATGTTAATTAATGTTTTATTGTAAATGTGTGTTTTAAACGAAACTTTATAAAACAATAGTCATGAAAATTATATGATTTCATCGATAGTATAGAAATCTAAATGTATTTTGAGTTTAAATTGGTTTTGGATGCACTAAAAATTGTTGGCTTCGAATCTTTGTTTTTTATTTATATTAAAGTCTGAGTATCGTTCAGATTTCTAAAATTTAGATAGACTGCTTATAGACTGTTATATTTATCTGATTATTATCTTATTTATCTTCTGTTTCTTAACATTTCCAGCACTCCTATTAAAATAATTAATTCCTCTGCACATTTTAAGATTATCATACACTGTATTCAACTTTATAAACATTAAGTTTTTTTCAAATTTTGCATTCCTGGCATTCAATTCAATTCTCCACAAATTCCACATTTTAACACCAATTCAGACAATTTGCAGCCCTTCCGTTGCCTTCCGTCGCGCAATTTCAGCCCCCCCCCAACAACTGCAGCAGTCGAAAAAGCATTTTGAATTGCAATTTCGTAGCTAGGAAATCTAATTTGCCAAGCCAGAAAGCAAAGCAAACCCCACAGCGCCGCCCAACCAGGCGAGGCCATTACAAAGCGCAGAGATACGATAGTACGGAAGCGAGAGAAAGCTAGAGAGCTGTAGCGAACAGTGAGTGAGATGCGAAGAGACATGTGTGCACCCACCTCCCACTCCCCAACCCATCCCCAGAGCACCGGCACTCACAATTAGAGGCGCCAAATTAAAAACCAGCATGTTTCAGCTCTAACCTTGGGCCAAAGGCAAACTGTGGCTGGCTGTTGGGGGGAGGGGGGAGGACGATTTGAGGTTTTGGCTGGCTTTTGGGCGTTGGGATTTCGGTCTTCATTTCTACCTCAAGTCCCCAACCATCAGCGAAATGAAGATTTTCGCACATGCAGGAACAGTCGGTGGTGTGCCTGTGCCATAAATTAGACATGTGTCAAATGATAATTGAGCTGTTTGCCTGACACTTCATGTAATTGAAATTACACTTGAATAAATAAATTGAATAAATGTGACCATTCAAATGAAGCAGCTATAACACCTTTTTATGAACTGTTAAAAGCAAACTCTAAAAATGGAAATCTTATTACGAATATGATTATATATTACGAATATTATTTTACATAAATTTGGCTCTCAACCCGAAGCGTTGCAACTTTCGAGCGACTACTGTACCACAAATCTTTTCTTAGCAATTTAATTTCAAGGAGCTTCCTAGAAATTCTTCCCATTTATTCCAGATCATTTATTTTTACTACTGCCTTTAAATGGGCATTATATCTTTTTACACGTGTCACGGCGCAAATTGAGCTGTTATTTTGTGCCGTGCCCCGCCCCCCCGCAGAACAGAAGGCGTAATTAGGTACAGTTACACGTCAAGATTTATAGTCTCGGGCTTCAAGTTTGCAGTAACGAGAGTCGTGGAAAAAAATATACCTGCGTCAATTGAAAAATTACCCACACGTGCTTAGCAATCGAGAAGGGGGGCTGATGGGCGGGGTGAAGAAAAGCAGAAAACTGCTTTTCTTTTGTAAAATGCATGTTAGCAATTTTTTTGTGCGTTTGTCTTTGAATTTTTTTTTTGTTCACTCAAAGTGCATTGTGGCATGGTAGTTTGGCTTGAAAAACGTTCAAGTTTATATGTAAAAAATTATTTAAATGTATTTTGAGTTTAAATTAATTTTGGATTCAATAAACATAGTTTGGCTTGAAAAATATTCAAGTTTACATATAAAACTTTATTTATTTAAATTTTTGTTTTTTTTTGCATTTTATTTAACTTTTGTTCTCAATTTAGTTTTTAATTGATATCTGCACGCCAACTTTATCGGGTTTGATTTCATTTTCATATTTTAACATTTTAATCAAATATTTTTGTTGAATTTTCTGATTTTGATAAAGCAAAATTTGATTGCAGATTAATAATCTGACATGACAATTAATGAGTAAGGTATTTAATAGTCATCAGCCTGCTCTGCTTTTTTTGCTCCTCGTCCACCTTTGTTGTAGCACAAAGGTGGCTGTGTCAATAAATCAATAAACGCCTTCCACTGTCATCGGCATTGTTTCTGTGTGTTTGTGTTTCTGCTTGTGCTTGTGCTTGTGCTCGCTGGTCCGTGTGCATATTGCGCAATCATTTCGTAGTCGTATGTGCGATTGTTTGCGCCGATTATTGCATTTTAATGGCCCAATACAATATAAATAAAATCATCGCCGGCCCCAAAGTGGGCATTGACGAATCCTAATGTAGACATTCATATGCAGCACAGCAGAAGGAAAATATGTGGGGGGGACGCTTTAAGGCCTGGCTAAAATTAAATTCTATGCTCGCTGGCCAACTAGCTAGAGGCGGCTATGCGGCATGCGGCGCATGGGGCATGCGGCAAGTGGCATGTGGCATGCGGCATGACTCATCGTTGCCGGCTGACTGGCGCCAGGCGATGTCAGGCGCGGGGCACCATAAAAACGGCAACAACAGTAACAACAACAACAACAAGAACAATGGCAACAAACAGCCATCCAGTAAATTGTTATTGCCTACTTGGTGGCATTTAGTTTTGCCTTTTCTCCTACACTCTACAGCAAAAATCAACGTCATATTGTTTGTCCTTTACGGTTTTTATAGTAACAGCGCGCGTGCTCTTTCTCACTCCCACACTAGTGTCTCTCTTTCTATATAAAATTGATTTTCCCTACCATAGCGCAAAAAAAAAAACAAAATTTAAGAACGTTGCAGTCGGGTATAACAGACCGCGCAATACTGTACAATAACATTTTAAGACCGATATACACTAGAATATATTCAAAAATTCAAGTCTCTAGCTTCAATGCACAAACCCAATATACCCTTTTCAGTTCGTGCATGAGTATAAGAAATACTTGTATTTTTGGGATACATGTGTGTGTTGTTTTAATCCCGTCTCCTTCGATTTGTTGTATTACATAATTGTTTCGGGGCCGGTTGATGACTTAATAGGCCTCAAACTGCGGCCTTGACTGTTGGCCAGACAGGGTTTAGCGGTGCTGCCATTATGATTGATGACTATTTGAGTTTTGATGTGGCTTCAACATTTCGATCTAATAGACAGTTGTCCTTGGTTAGGTTAAGATCTAAGCTTTATAAATACTACTAATTTTTGTGGTTATGATATTTTTATTTTAATATATTTATTATGAAGAAATTGCTGGCCTGGTAAAGGATTTGATATGAATTCTCTTGAATTCCACTTGTAGTTAAGGTTCTAAATTAATTGAGAATATTTTGCAAGCATTCAGACAAGAACCACTCGAGAATTATTGTCTAAATCCCAGTCTTTCTTACCTTCCCTCTTACCTTCCCTTCTCGACTATGTTTTGCCTTGTTTTCGAGTTGAAATTTCTGTACCCTCTCCAATTTATTGTGGGAAAACAATCAGAAAGTTGAGTGCAACAAATTGAACCTAATTCGAAGATTCAAACTAACAGAAAAAAAGAAGTTAAAGTCAGCTCACAGAAGGGTCAAGAACATAGGACAAGTGCAACAATAACAAGCTGGGGGAAATAACTTTTGGCCGGGCAGCAACTTTGGCATACGCAAGCAGTTTAAAGTGTGACCTTAACATTTTATTCAATTTTGTTGTTGTTTTTGTTTTTCTTTTTTTTGTGACAAACCGTAACCCACAACAACGCAAACGACAGAAGAAGCGACCGAAATTGCTTTGACCTTGCTGGCACAACAACAACAACAAATAAACTAGACAATCAAATAATAAAATGTACCAAACAAATGTCACGAAAAAAGGACACTCAAATTTAATTAAAACGCCTCAAGTCGAATTGTTACCAGAGCTTCTTGTTGGCAGTAGTTTCGCAGCAGTGTTTGCTGCTACTTTTTCTACTACTATTTTTGCAAATTTTGTGACTTACCCGCTGGCAAAATGCCCGGCGCACGGCAGGTGTGGCAGAAGCACTGCATCACCGAATCGCGTACTAATCCAATCAACATGTTGAAAGTAGTTTTATATATATATATATATATTTAGAGTGAATATATGTTTATAGTATTTAACTATTAGCAATTAGCTCTTCGGATATGTGACAAATTTTTGTTGCCTACTTTTGTGGGCGCAACGCACAATTATTGGATAATTTGTTTAAATTGATTATAAATATAATTTAATTAGAATTCTTTATTAATTACAATTGTCTAAATTGTGTGTGTAATCTTGGCAAATTCTTTAGATAAATCGCGCCAAAAAAGTATGCTACGATTTTTTGTTGTATTTTTTTTTACAAAACACGACAGCGGCCTTTTCTTATTTTCCTTTCGTTTTTGTTGTGTTTTTTTAGATTTGCGTATTTGCTTTCACTGCGTTATTATTGCGTCCTACTGTGGAATGCAAGAACGATGAAGGCATAGAGAGAAGCGACGCTAACGACGACGAATACGTGTAACGAGCGCAACGAACGACGGAGACAAACTAAATTACGTCGATGTTAATTTTTCAGCAGCAGGCGAACAACTGACAACGCTGCCGCTGCCGCTGCCGCTGCCGCTGACGCTGACGTTGGCGCCGACAGCGCTGTCGCCTGCGTTAGCAAGGACAATGCATATAGCAAAAAGGACAAACCACTTTGGGGCGCAACAGAGCTGGCGGCAATCACACAACTCAGCTCCCCCAAGACACAAGCCAGCCCAAAACAGACAGAGAAAGAGCGACAAAAAGAGAGAGAGAGAGAGCGCGTGTTATTGAGAGAGCGCAGCTGAGCTGAGAGCACGTCAATTTTTCGGGGGTTGCTTGCGGCAGTGCTGAGCTAGGCTTTAAATAAGTTTGCAATATATTTTTATATAATATTTTATAAAAAGATATTTAAAGTTCTTATAAATATTTTGGCTTTTTTTNTTTCATACATTTTAATATTTTATTCTAATTTTATGTTTTTTGTGTTTCGACCTTGCTGCGTAACCTTAATTTGCGAAATTTCGAAAAATACTTTCGAAACATGCGCCGTGAGCGGCGCCGCAAATATTTTCATCGTTGCGGCTTCTACCGCAGCGACTGAGCCAAAGCTCAAAAGAGAGAGAGAGAGAAAAAGAGAGCGAGAGAGAGCGAATGCGTGTGTGGCAGAAGAGAGCGACACCCACAGACAGTTATTTTCTAAATGCAGTTGTGCGACGCATATAAAGCCGGCTGATTTCGTAACAAAAATAAAAAAAATTAAAAGGCTTTTCAAATATTGAAAAGTTATTTAAATTTAAAAAATTGTATAAATATTATCTAAGTATAAATATATCTATATATATGATATATATCGATATCACTTCTTTTAAAATAGAAAAAGAGTATCCAGTATACCGAAAACAAAAGCTAATATCAGAAACATACTTCATGATTATTCAAAGCTCAGCCAACCATCTACGNTTAAAAAATTGTATAAATATTATCTAAGTATAAATAAATCTATATATATGATATATATCGATATCACTTCTTTTAAAATAGAAAAAGAGTATCCAGTATACCGAAAACAAAAGCTAATATCAGAAACATACTTCATGATTATTCAAAGCTCATCCAACCATCTACTTATATTCCTCATTATAGGATCATTATGGCATTATATTATAACAATATACAAATATTCATCATTCTAAACTCTTAAAAATTAGTTGAAAATCATTTATTTAAAAATAAAAATTCGAAAAGTATGCTAAGCGTTTTCGAAGTCGTTCGAACTTTTCGAATATAGAATCATTTTTTTGCACTGCTGGCAAAGTTGCAGTTGGCAACGCGCTTCAAATAAAGAGAGAGAGCGCTAGAGAGAGAACACTATGGCCAGCTGAGATGCCCACGCAGCGTATGCGTTTTGCTGCTTTCAAGCTGCTCTCTCTCTCTCGTTGCTGCAGGTGGCTCGGTGAGCCGAAAAAACGAGTTTTCGAATTTCGGAAATATATTAACTGCAATTAAGTTAGATGGCAAACAGAGCACACGAGCCAAGAACAATAAATAAAGCGGCGATGACTCAAAAAAAGCCGAAAACTGGCAGAGAGCGGTCGACAAATGCTAAAAACAGAAAGAGCGAGAGAGAGTAGGTGAGAGAGAGAGCGTGCTGGAATATCCTTGGCACAGTGGGTAGTGTGAAGCTGGCGACGTGTCGGCCCCGTCGAAAGGCGGACAAGGATATAGAGCGGCAATTTAAATAGCAGAACGGCGCCAGTGTCGAAACCAAAAACGCACAAAGGGGAGGGAAAGGGCGCCGATGAATCACAATGGGACATAGGCCCAGAGTTGGAGTCCAAGTCAAACTGGAGAGCCAGAGTTTGAGTCGTTGTCCAAATCGGAATCGGAATAGGAATCGGAATCCAAATCGGACTCGAAGTTGGAGTCAGTAGCTTCAGCTGGCGTCCAGGCAGGAAAGGACTTGGGCGGAGGGTAGGGTATCAAATATATATGCAGCTGGATGCGGAATATCATGACAGCAGCTTGTCGAAGGCATCGAAGCACAATGGTTCAACAATATTAGTTGTTCATTGTGCAAAGGGGTGGGGGGTGGATTGGGGTCGTCGTTTTGCATTTGAATTGCTGTGGAAATCATTTGCCGGCAAACACAACGTGAGCATTGATGTCTGTGTGTCATGCCATCAATGGGCGGGGGGAGGCGTGTAACAAAATGGTGTGAACGGGTTTAAATATCTATGCACATTGCCATACCATACCTATATATATATGTATATATATATTTAGTGTGAACAATTGTGTGTGTGTTAAACGGGCAGCGGTTTAACAGACAATTGTGTGTTAAGTGGGCAAAAAGTATTTTAATGATGATGTCAGCGCCCATGAAGAAGTGAGGGGGGCTTCGTTAGAGGCAGGTGTGAACATAGCTTAAGTTTAGATTTGCATAATAGAACAAACTTACGTATTTGTGGTGCGGTGCTTAAATTGTGGATTTGTTTGCAAATAGCTTACCTAAAACGAAAAGAGAGTGAGAAATTAAAATTAATTAGTTTAATAATTTGTAAAATATTATTTCATTATGAAACAGTAATTAAATACTATGTTTATTGCTTAGTTTTTAAAAAACATATAAATTGGAATGGACTAATCCTTTTAAAAACAAAATTAAGTTGATTAATTAATAAAGTACAATATGTACAAAAGTAAATTTTAGACTTAAAAACTCAGGAATATATTTAGTTTAAATCGGTTTGCTACGCGTCTAGTGCATATTTTTGAGATAATTAGGTAAAAAGTAGGTAAATATATCAAAAGTATATTTTTTCAAGCGAGGTAAACAAATTTTTTTCTATAAATATATATATTCATGAACTTTAAAGATTTCAACACTCTATAAAGAACCTGAAATCTATCTTAAGTATTTGAGATGATTTGATATGAATAAAGCTGTAAGACGAAGTTATCTGTTCTTTGTTCAAAGTTGTATTGATTCTGATCAGAGGTTAGACTGGTCAGCTGAAAATTACCCTAATAGCTCCAATTGAGTTATCTTACAGTGATTTACAAATAGGTTTCGAGCCGGTTTCAGAATCATGTTCCGATTTGTGTTAGTTTAATGTCCAGTTTGTTGTGTGTGTTCTTTATCATGCTTCATCAGTCTCTATTATTAAACATTTGCTGCTTGGCAATTGGCAAATATTTGCGTCAAGTTGCAGCGCAGGTTGCCACATTAGTCCGTGGGGACAAGCTAGGAAGGGTTGGAGAGGAGAGGAAAGGAAAAGAGAGGAGAGGAGAGAAGCGGGCAGCATTTGAGCTGCGTCCGTTGAATGGCTCACTTAATTACAGCTAAGCGCTAGTCGCTGCCACTTGCGAATTGCAGTCTCAGTGCTTTCTCGCTTTTGTCTCGCTTCTCTCTCGCTCTCGCTCGTTTCTTCTTCTTAATTGAAATGCATTTCTTTTGTATGCTTTATTATTGCTGTTCCTTCGTGTATTGCATTTAATTAAGCAGCTAAACATTCCGGCCACTCGACGTTGACGATGACTAAACGAGTCTTTCGAGTGCCGCCAGTTGCAGAGCAGCCAGGAAAACCAGCAAATCATGTGCAGTAGTTCCCCCCTATGCAACCGTGCAACATCTACTCCCCCCTCCACTGCCCCTGCGGTCATGCACATAATTATGCAGCACTTGGGCCGCACACACTCGGGGCGAAATTAACTGCTTAGCTTAGTTATGGAAATCATAATATTTTCTTGCGGCACAACATGTCGTATGAGGCACGCAATGTTTGTCGCTGTTTGTTTGCACACTTTGGTCACACTACTCTCTATTTTCTGCTCTCTCTTTCTCACTCACGCCATCCCCATTTCTCTCGCTCTGTTTCTATCTCTGTCTCTGATTGGCACCACGTGCCGCCGGCCGCTTGCCGCCCGCCAAGGCTTATCCATAAATTTTCGCATGGTACCAAAACCAAATATGTACATTGATCCTTTTGTATATACTAAATAGAGGGTTGCACGACAACTTATGAAAAGTTAAGCCGAAAATTTAAATATTTATAAATTAAGCTTTTCCGGTAATTAATATTATAAATATAAATTGTAAACTAAAATATTACTAAAAAATTTTCTATAGTTTTATTTTATNTTTTGAGCAATAAAAAAGAGTATATTATAATAAAAGAGTATATTATAATAAAGAATCGATTTTCCCTATTAATCCCTATTAATCTATTATATATATTATTCTATGCAAACCATTTTGCTGCTCATTAATCATGCGAATTTGTCGAGCGACCCTCGCAGTAGTTATTCGTATGAGTGCACGAGTACTTTGTAGTTTCACTGTCTGCCGCTGTTGTCGGCTGATTTCGTCATCACTTCAGCCATGAGTCACAAGCTCGGAGGGGTGCATTGGCAGGGGGAAGGGGCAACGGGGATACACGCCACTAAAATGTTGGCAATAACAACTGACGCCGTCGTTGCGAGCGTCTTTTATTTTGTTGTTTGTGCAAAAAAAAAAACAAAAAAAAACGAAGAAAATAAAATAAAATAAGCAACCCCCAAACTGCATCCACCCAAAACTTGTTGGTTTTTCTTGTTGTTCTGCTTCTTTTGGCTCTGTTCTGCTCTTTTTTTTCGGCGGGTTGCCAGGCCATGCAAAATTAACAGCTGAGCTGAGCTAAAGTTAAAGTTGAAAGTTCGATTGCATGTTTAGGGCACATTTGAGTGGGGCGCTTTAACCTGCCGCTGGCTGTTTTTTTGCCGCTACCTATTACCAATTTTTGTTTGTACTTTTATTTTTACCTTCCATTTTTTATTGAATTTCTAACTCTGGCTGTATTCTCACCTACTGCTTGAGCCACTGTTTGCTTGCTCTGCGTGCAATTCTCCCTGGCAGCGAGCTCTGCTCCCTATACTCTGTTCAAGTTGGACAAACAAAGAGTATTGGCTTGTGTGCAAATTT
Organism: Drosophila melanica; assembly: GCA_004143765.1. Lineage (NCBI taxonomy): Eukaryota > Metazoa > Arthropoda > Insecta > Diptera > Drosophilidae > Drosophila > Drosophila melanica. Next base: position 28,545 of record SCDT01000329.1, read on the forward strand.
TTGGAAAAAAAATTTTCTCTACAGTTTCAAAATTTAATTGAGATCATGAGTTCATTCATGCTATTAGTTAACACTATTTATTTATTAATTATTTTTGTTAAGCAAACTTTAACACTTTTTCAGGTTTTTTTAAATTGCAGAGTATCTTTTAGTCGAAAACCTTTGACGCAAACGTTTTTCCTTGTTATTTGGCGCTGTCGTCGCCTTTTGTTTATTCCAAAATTGAATTTTTGCCACTTTATTTTGTGTTTTCGTTATGGTTTGCTCCTTGCATGCGTTTGCCATTTCATTTTCCATCGATTTAAAATTGTCAAGCTTATGCGTTATACTCTATAACCTTGAGGGTATATTAGCTGCGAAAGTACTTTTGTAAAATACGCAAAATTCGTATTTCTAAAAGACCCATTTTTCCAAAGATAAACTAGTAATTATTATATTGTTAATATATTTTAATGTATACCAATTTCTCATGATGTGCATTTGAAATTCCCAAATGGTTTAAGCTGAGACCTAATGAAATATCTTACAACAGGGAATTAATATAAACTCATAGATTTGTAGGTTAAAATTGTGCTTTCCATAAATCTGGCTACTTTTTGACATAAGAAATGCACGTTAAATCCAAACCAAAAACAAAAATTACATTCATAAACTCATTTCATGTCCGGCTAGGGCATTAAAGCGTAGCCATAACATTTTTTCACATTTTCCTGCTAGTTTTTGCTTGGGTTTTTCTTGCGGATTTTCTTTTTGGGCAGCTACTTAATGGATTTTTGCACCGGCGGCAAACATCTTCGCTTGGGTCTAGAAACTTGAAATTTTTGAAGCTGTCGCGTAGAAGGAAATGCTTTTCTTTTTCTCTTTTTTTTTGTGTGGCAGGGGAAAACTTTTTCGGCAGGAACTTTGCTGCTAATTTGTTAGTCAAGCGAAGTTGTTTGACAGTAGAAGAGCTTAAGGAAGTCTCTCCCTCTCTCGCTCTCTCTCTCTCAGATATGTTTTGGCTATAATCAGTCCAATCAGCTGACACATAGCTCCAAGCTGAGTGTCCTTTAATGTGGAGCGCACCTCAAATCGAATTTGCGGGCCAGACAAGCACACACACATACACACACACACCCTGTCGAAACATTGACAATGTCCTTCGTTCGCATTACGGGCACGTACCAAACACACACCCACACACACACACACACACACATTTTGACGTTTACTGTATGTAGATTATGATCGGCATTGTCTGTCGCAGCTGCCACTATTGAAAAAATACGCCTAGTCATCGCCATCGTCATTTTATCCTTCGGCTCGCTGCGAGGAGCCGCAGTTTATTGAACCTTTCGGCAATATACATATATATATTTTTATATAATTTAACCAGCTGTTGCGAAACAGTTCACAAAACTGCAATCGCAAATAACTTAATGACAGCTAGACTGATTTTATGCCAAAATATTATCCGAAAATTTTACATACTATATTTATTCTAGCTGTACATAATTATAATAATAAGATTTTTCTCAGAAAAAAAAAAAAATACTTGTGTAGTTGAGTTTAATTTTACTTGACTTCTTAAAATAAGAAATTTGTTGTCAAATTAATAAAATAGACATATTTTATTTAATGAAATCTTTTGAAATTTATAAATTTTTAAACTCTAAATTAAATGATTTATAATGATTTAATTTGTTTGTTTTTCTATATAAATTATTTGTAAGTTAAAGAAAAATAGTTGTGCACTTTTTGAGAATTTAATTTCCTTAATCATGTTGACTTGTTTGGTTTGTGTGTGTTTTTTTTTTTTGTTTGCCATTTTAGTGGATTTATGTAATAGTCCGGGCAGTTGGCCTTAGCAATGCTCCACTGAGCTGGCCAACTAGTCAGAAACAGGCAACAGCTCCAACTAGGTAGACGAGTCAAGAGCCAGCACAAGCTGCACTTGCGTACGTACGTAGCATGGTGATGGCGGGGTGGAGGGGGGGCAGTGGTAGAAAGGTCCGCCTGTAACTGAAAACCAATTGCCGGTTTTGGACTGCAACCACGTCACATCACGTTCGTTCGGGCGGCAGGACACACAAGGAGAAGGAAGGAATATGGCGCTTGCGGTTTTTCGTGCAAGAAACCGACCGAGGGGCAACCCTAGGGGCCTGTCGCGTGTAAGACAACACCAGCTGCGGTGGCAACAATAAAAAGGATCAAAGGGATAAAATGTCTTGCGAGCAAGCACCTCGCAAAACTATGCAACGCAACTTGCAGAAGACATCGACTTGGCTCGCATATTTCCTATTGCCTGCTAGCTGCTGCCATTCGCAATAGAGTAATTCAATATTGGGTGTGGCAGCAGCAACCGCCACACACACTTGCACACACACACTCGCACACACACACTTACACACACACCCCATCAAGTTGCATTCGCTATTGATTTTTTTTGCAGGGCGAACGAACACTCGGAAGCCACTTCATCAGGCCTGAGAAGTACTTTAAGGCCCAACAATGGGCCGCGTTTATTTCAGCTGCTTCTTCTTCTACTTCGTCTTTTTCACACTTGACAGACAGAAACCCCTCGCATGTTATTAAACAAGTCGAAACGAGTGTAACCGACTGCCCAATACCCGTTCACAGCTTAAAGAAGTCGAAACCGATCTCAGATTTGATTGTTAAGTGGGAAAACATTTCGATTCCTTTAGAAAAGGTAATCCGGAAACATATATAAATTTTTAATCGATTTTATCTTTTAAGGATTTCTTTAGTAATCTGTCTAAAAACAATTTATGCAATTTTTATTTATTTGCCACTCTTTACATTTTATCCGAATCGGGTAGATTTGAGTATATATTCCAAATTTTAAGTCAAGAATGCACAAACCTAATATACGCCTTTCACTTTTAAAAGGATTAGTAAAAAACGGGCGTAATATCGTGTCGATATTCAACATCTCTGGCTAACAAGCCTTTGCTTATGTGGGCATAGGCCCAAAAGTCAGGGGCCAAGTCAAAAGAATGTCTGGCAAAGTAAACTACTTGAGAGACGACGACGACGACGACGACGGCGACATTGTACGAAATTATGAACTTGGGTAAGTGACAACAGTGGCATGGACCAGAAAGAGGAGCTGTGGAGGTGAATGAAGCTAAAGAGGCTGTAGCATTGACAGACGAGGGCTGGAAAACGGGAAACGTGAAAATTCGAAAAATCAAAATATATACTACCTCTAAATAGGGTTAAAAAAAAGACTGCTAAATCTAACCTAAAAATTGTACTACAGAAAAAGTAAATAACAACTATTAAAGTAATACAATAATAATAACATATTCCATACAACAATTACGCAATTTTATATGCATAATTTTATAATTAAATTAAATATTAAATATTAAATATTTGCATTTTGCGTTCTTAATATTTTCATCAACTATTTTTACTACTTTTTTCCTTGAAAAATTTCCTATTACATTAATGGACAACTTCAGCCCTGGATATTTTTCAACAGCTATCAGCGACAGCTTCAAATATTTTTATTGGTATTTTCTTTTGGTTTTTCTTGTTTTTTTTTTGTTTTTTTTTGTTTGCCGTCTCAGAAATTTGAAACGCTGCTTCATTTTTTCCATTTAGACACGTTCCCAAGTTGTCGGCTTATGTTTGCTGCCCGCTCCCGTTCCCCCCGCTCCACTGTTCCCCGTTCTTCTTCTTCGTTCCGGCAACATCTATCAATCGATATTGATGAGATAACTTCCTCTCACAGGTCCCAAGTGTTTGACTTTGTGGCTCAGCGCGCGAGAGATTATTAATATTATTTTGCATGAAAAAGCAATTTCAGGGATTTAAAGAAGTTCGCCGCAACAAGATCAAAAAGTGGCCAAATCTCTTTTTTATGGGCCCGCTTTTTGGGGTCAAGCCTGATTACAAACAGCTCCCGATGTGGGTCAAATGTGGCTTCTTTTCAATTTATGCGCTTATTTGTCAAAAACCCTTTCGCGCTGCTGGCCGTTGGCCAAAATGCCAAGTTAAAAATAAGACAAAATACGACTTTACTTCTTGGCGCATTTATCAATTTAGACAATGCACGCCTCGAATGCAGCCACGCCCCCTTCACAATTGAAGGGAGTGAACATCAAATTCAGTTGTGATTTTGCAATTTCATTTTTTTTCTTCTACAAAACGCTAAAACGCACAGCAGGATTTATTTGTGTAAAAAAATATGCTCCTGCTTAGCTAGAGAAAAAATCTGAGTTGTTCCCAAAAACAATTACTCTGCAAATATGCCAAGTAGAATAAAGCATACTTTTAACTGCTACGATCTTTTTTATATAGAATTCATATTTCTTCTGAATAATTGACGAAAATTGTTTCCACTTGTATTTATACAGAATTTGGTAATAATCGAAAACCAAAAATATCGAAGATAATGGGAGGCCCTATTTTAACCTTATATTTATTATAATTTTTATTATACTTGCTTTTTTAAAATAGATTAAAATGTATCTATAAAATTTGAAAAAATGAAATCTTTTTGAAATATTGAGAATCACTTTCTTAGAACACCTCAACGATTACTGCGTCAGACTGATTGTGGTTCAAATTGCGTCAATTCATCAAATTTTGCCCTTTGCGTTCGATTGCGTTATGCGTTGTGTGGGATTTGCCAGGGGGAGATTTCCGCATGTTTCCATTTTTAATATCCTTAAAACGTTTTATGACTGCCAACGACACGTTTTTTCGAAAACATCTTTCTTTTAATGCGCATAAAGGGAGCGGAAAGCGTTGTCAAAAAAAAAAAGGGTCAGAGGTCAGGTGAAAGATAAACCCTTTAATGCCTTCTATTGTTGCTTTAAGGAACTTTTTCGCAACTTCTTGCGTGGATTCAAAAAACAAGAGAAAAAAAAACGTGTGATTCAATTTGCAGGCACTGCGTCAAACATTTTTTATGCCGTTTCGCGTTGCATTTTGTCGACGGCATATTCTTTAGATTTTTGGTGCCTATTTTCCGCAGAGGCTGTAAAAAGCGTGCAGGTAGGAGAGAAAAAAAAGAGCGGACTACAACGTTCAAAATTGTTGTGGAAATTGTTTAAAGTCATTCGCATGTGTAAAAGGTGGCGTAGAAATATAAAAATAAATATAAAAAAAAAAAAAGATTTTTAACGCGCACAACACTTGGCAACGTGATGTGTGTGTGTGCGTGTGTGTGCGTGTGTGTGTGTGTGTGTGTCTACTGCTGCCGCTGTTGGGGAAAATGTTCGTTTATGTCACTGGGGAAATTTACGTGCTACCCATCAACGTCAGCAGCCTGAAGCTGCACCATCATAGAGCACTCACGCGGGAGGGGGGGTCGGTCTGGAAGGCGGGACGCGGGGCTGTAGGGAGTTTCGAGAACTTTGTGTGGTGGCATTTAGTTGGTTGCCAACAAAGTTTTATATTAAAAAGTAGTGCACGCATCAATGTTTGAGATTTATAGCATACACATAAGTATGATATAGGGTTCTATATATATATACACATAAAATAAATGAAAGGATTAAAACTTTAAGAATTTAAAATTAATTAATAGGAGAGAAAATCGTAAATTGTTAAAGGGAAAAGCTATTTTGCTATTATTTAATGATAGTTTGTAATGTTTCAAAATATATTTTCAGCAATAAACCTAATTAAAATGTATTCCTAATTTCTTTATTATATTTGCAAGAGAACTTAATCCTAATCTAACCTCAAATCTGAAGTCTTAATTGTCTTTCAAAATAGTTTTGATTTGATTTAACAGCTTCAAATGCATCATATTTTCTTTACTTAAAACCTTTTTTTTTAAACATTAAAAACAAAATTTATACTTTTCATTTTATTTGACACTTTTTATTGAATTACTCAGCTTGCCAACCTGAGCATAAAATGAAATTGTGCACGTTATAAAAACAAAATGAAGGAATGAAAAGCTTTTCAAATACACCTAAGCTGCCATTTTTCCACTACTTCCGTTCGACTCGACTATTGACTCCGAGTCGGTTCACTGACGCATTCACTGCCCCCGAGCGGCTTTTTTGTCCCTCAACCGCCGAAGGCTACGCAACAAATTTGCTGAAATAAGAAGCTTTGCACAATTAATTGAATTTATTGCGTATTTGGTGCGTTTATGGACGTTGCGGGGGGTTGAGGGGGCGGGCTGTGTAAATAGCAATGGGGAAGCCCCATAAGCAGCGACGGGCAAACAACAACAAAGAAGAGAGTAAACAGGGAAAAAAGTAAAACTATGCGGTAGAAAACCAAGACACACCTGTAAATAAAAGTTGTGCGTATACGAATGTGTGTGTGTGTGTGTGTGTCTAAGGGGGCGTGGGCTCGTGTCTAGACACGAAAGAAAAAGGAAGCTGAAAATATTGTGCTGTGCTTAAAGTAAGACAAGTTATGGCCAATAAAGACTTTCTGTTTAACTGGTTTTCAAGCGACTTTCAAGCTGATTTCAAGCTTCTTTCAACCCGCTTTCAACCACTTTGGTCAGCAAAAATGCGCCCCTAAAATGCGAAAATAATCATAATTTATTTATGAATGCAACTTTAAGTGTTTCTCGGGGGGGGGCGGCCAGACCACCTCCTTTACTACCCCTCCCACCAGCTCCCCCTCGTTACCCCTACTGCGAGCAGTTCCTCCCACCCACCTCGTTACACGGGACGCATTACGTGCAACGTGTGTAACGTGCGTTGTGCACACACATCATTATTAATGCATTTGCACACGTAACCCGGTAAGCAAACAATTTGGGGAAGCTACGTAGAACTCCAAATACAACAAAAAAAAAAGAAGAAGAAGAAAAAAAAAACAGAATCAACCCTCCAGAGTGTTAGGCAACTGACTTTGGCCATTCCCCAATGCCACTTGTAGCTGTGGCCCCTTCGAACTCTTGAACTTGAAGTGGAAAATTCGGCCCACAACACACATAAAAATGCTCATGATTAACTAGAACGACTAGTGGATACCCTATAAACATATAACTCATAAAAATCTAATTAATCTAAAAACATGCTAATATTTTAAACAAGAATGCCCAACTAACTATACTCTGTACCAATTTAATGATACTAAATTTAGCATATTCATATTATTCAGAATTTATCTAGTTTCTATAGACCCAGAGATCACATTTATTAGCTCACATTTGATATACTTTACAGTGTATAAAACAGTAAGTTTGCTGTCAAAGATTGGTAGTCTTTGGAGACTACTTACTATTACGTTTCTTTAATTTTATTTATTTGTTTTATCTTCTTCTCATTTTTTTTGTTGTTCATCCAACTCCCTTGATGAAGTCAAAGTCCAGCTTAGGCAAGACGAGCCCACATAATTCCAGGGATCAAGTTTTTTTTTTGCGTTCTTTTAGTTTTTGTTGTCTTGTCTTGTAGTTTGATCCATACAAATTGAATGCGCATTTTGTTTTAATTTACATAAAGGGTTTACGGAAACGCTCGTAAAATGTCATTGGAGCAGCCCTCAAACATGCGCATAAGATTACAGCAAGTCACATTTCAGCTTCTTGACGAAAAAAAAAAACTACAAGAAAAACAAAAATTTGTCAAGTTTGGCCACACAGCAGCGGCAGCCTCGAAGTTGGTCCAGTGTTAGTCTAGACGTCGTCTGACGTTCGGGTAATAAAAATTGTACATAAAGGTGTTTCATGATTGGGGGTTGGAAGGGAGGAGGAGGAGGAGGAGGGGCCATCATGGAGAGACGATGCCATCGTTAGGCGACGCTGCCAGTTTGATTTTATACGCATTTTTATGGCTGCATTAAGCGCGTCCGAACCCGACGTGTCCTGCCAGAGGTCCTGCCTGGGATAGGGGACCTTTTGCCTCAACTTCGGCCGTTGGCATTTAAAGCGCACAGCGAACAATTAGAAATTATACGAGTTGGGCTTGAAAGTAGCCGTGTTTTGAATTAATTATTGTTTAATTGCGATTTTACAAGGATTTTTAAGAAAATAAAATTCAAAAAAAAGAGAAGCTTGTGGTTAAATGTTAAATTTTTAAGATTTTCTAAGCTATTGGAATGTTAAATATTGTTTCACTGTGCTACCAATAATTAGACAAAAAGTTGTCAGGTTTACTTTTAACTTTCGTCGAGAAGCAAAAATAAATAATCGATTCATTTATTTTGTTATTTTCTTTCTATTTAATATGTAACACATTGATAAACTGCCTGGTAAATTTTAACAGCAACATAAGCAGTTCCATACAATTTAAAAATAAAAATCAGTTTAGAAACACTTGGTTAATTTTAACAGAGTTATTAGTCAATATTAATAGATCTTTGAGTATATTATAGAAAGAGTTTTTTATTTTGAAAATGTTGAAAATTCAACAAAATTGTTTTAATAATGATTTTGAAATAAATTTGCATTTTATGTACTAACGTATGCCTCTCTCTACATTTTCCACTCCACATCTATTTTACAACTTAAGCTTTTCTAATTTCCTTTATTACTATCCACCCATTAAACCGCATTACAACCAAACTGCGAGCATACTGAACCTGACAGTTTCAAGTGCCATAATTCTTGAGTTGTGTATTTTCGCAGAGAGACATTTGCTTTTACATTAGAGAATACACATGTTTAGAAGAAGAAGATCATGCAAATGCTTTAAACCTAATAGCCCAGGCCAGGAACAAATGCTGCTTTTATGGCGCATAAAAATAGCCACAACAAATTATTTCCCTTGAGGGTGGCAACAACATACATATATATTGTATATATATATATATGTAAAAAACTGCAGTTTAAGTCTTGCACTTTGCTGAAAGTTGAACTTAAAAAAACACACTCGCACACACACAATTGTTAAGCTTACAAATGAATATGCGACACCCATAATTATCATGTGCATGCAATGGGTGCCCAGGGACTAGGGTAACCGACAAACGACCAACTCAACCATATGTTTTGGGGCAAAAAATATAAAGCAAGGAACTGAAATCTATGAAACTACAGATAATGCAATACCCTTAAACATAGATATGTATATAAATGTAAAATATAAAATGATTTATAAATTGGCATTTAAACAAAATTTATTCGTATATTATCTTAGTTCTTTTTAACAGAGTAAATTTATTTATAAATTTCATAGAAATTCTATTTTACATATAATTTGTTGCATATTTCATCAGTTTATTTAAATACCCCTCTTAGAATACTCTTTCCTCGCAATTGCAATGTTGGGGTTGGCGAGTTCGAGTTGGAGTTCCATACAAACAGAGGCCCATTGGGGTGACAATTTAAAAGAATTGATTTTTATTACAGTGTACCCGGCCACTAATGACGTTGTTGTTGCGGCTTTTCAAGTGGGTGTGCGTGTGTGTGTGTGTGTGTGTGTGGAAAACATGGTGCAATTTATCAATATATATATATGTATATGATACATACATGCTGTTGAGCAGATATGTGCATTATTGCATGTATTGAGGCAGACAAGGCACGCATATTTCATACACGACTGGGCCCCCCCCTCAAGCAACTCCACTCCCCCCTTTACCACTCCCACTGCCCACTCCCCGCTTTGCCGCTGGCAACTGGACTTGCGTGCAAACGACCCCGCTGGGCCTGAAACTTCTGCCGGATCCAATGTACGCCAGCGACATCGACATATGTTTGCTGTCGCCAATGCAGCGTAAAATTTACTACTTCTTTTTTACCCCACTNATCGCACTCCTTTACTTCTTGTTGGGCCTTGATTTTCCAGCTAGAACATGTGTTACTGTTGTTTTTACCACCCCGAATTCGCTGCGTCGACTACAAATTGCAGCTCCTGTTTGGGTTTTGGTTTTCAGTTTGCAGATTTCAACAATTTTGCCATTTAGCAACACTCAACGCTGCCATGAATATGTATGTGTTGTAAAATTACAAACAGATGTGAGATCTAAGAGGCTGCCAAAGAGTGATTTAGTCACGTTGAGGGCACAAATAAAAGTGTATTAGAGCAATGCACTGGGAAATATTTTGTTTGATTATTCCATATTTCAAAAGTAATGAATTAAGTATTTAATGTAATGAATTAAGTTATTATAAAAAAATTTGTTTTTATGTTTACGTTAAAACTGTGAGAATCGCATAGAAAGGTTATTATACAATTGTGAGAGTGAGAAAGGGAAAAACAACTGAAAGATAAATTAAGCAAAGCATAGAAAAAGAAACGAAAGATAGAGAGGAAAAGGGAGTGTATGACAAAGCTGGAAAACAAATTTAAAAAAAAAAAAAGAAAAAAGGGGAAATCTCTCAAAAAACAAGTTTTTGGAACATGTAATTGATTAAGAACTTTTTGAGTTTATTATATATGCGTATGAATATTTTTTTTTAGTTTAATGAATTTATAAAGCTAATATTTTTTCCTAAATTTAATCTTTTTATCCGTCATTTCTATGAGAAAATCGTTAACATGTGTTTGCAATTATCAACAGCCTTTCAGCCAAAACTCAATTATGTAGCACAGTGCACAGCATGTCAACAAATGAAATGCATTAATAACTTTAGTCCGGCATGGAACGTGTCTTTTTGCTGTCGCAACGGACCAACGTTTTTGCCAAACAATCGAATGCAATTTTCATTTTTGTATAAATAATACCAGGCTAAATTGTATTTGAGCGAAAGCTTTTAAATATTTAATACACACGCCAGACAGACGACAATCAATTTTAATAAACTTTTAGCATTAAACATTGTACAGCAATTTTCAAGTGCAACTCGCATAAATCACCATAGCTATAGAAATGTTTGACCCCATTAACAGTGACAACTCAGCGAAGGGTGCGCTCCCCCCAACACAACAATAACAACTCAACCCCAAACCAACGCTTCTTTATTTAACTGACAGCAGCAGCCCAAACATTTTTCGAAAACACATTTTTACTCACTTCAAACGTGGAGTTTTCCCAGTTTTACAGAGCCTGCGGCACTTTACTTTGCTGCTGTTTTCGATACCCTTTCGAGACAAAGAAAATTGCTAACATTGGCATTGATTTTGTCACCCATTTAAATGAATTAATATTATATATCAAAATTTTATTAAAATTATTAAAATTATTTAAAAATTTATGTGGAAAATCTTTAAAATATTTTTATAAAAATTTTAAATTTCAAATTACATAATAAAAAAAAAAATGACTTATATAAAAATAAGGAGCATACTTCAAGTTTTTCATTCTGAACTTTAGCCCCGAATATTTAAATCCATAATCTCATACCTCTCAATATATTTGCAGTTCTAATATAATATTTATCATATCGTATTATTATATATAAATTTTATACATAACTAACTGTTGTGTTTTACTTTTCCTGCTTTTATATGAACAGATTTATTAAAATGTTTTTCAGCTCTAGTTAAAATTGTATATTCGAAGAATTCATTTAGAATAGAGTATTGAAACGTTGCCAACTTTAGGTCACATTTCCGAGCATCGCATCTCAGTGGTGTTTGTTGTAGGAACGCTCATTTGCATCACTTAAACAACAATTACATGGCCTCAAGGGCCTGAGACGTGGGCAGACACTTGGAACTCGGAGAAACAATAAACGAGGCATTTTAAAGAGTCTGACGACAGTGGAGTTAAATCAATTCCAGACGCGCCCATGTAAATAAGTAATACAATTTGAGCGAATACAAAAAAAAAAAAAACACACGCACACAAACACCCAACAATTGCATCAGCTACAACAGCGAGCAAAAATCAAAAATGCGGCTCGAGGCTGTTTATTCCTTTTAGGGATACGAATTACATAAAAAAATGAAATACACCAAGTGCTTGGACTTTGCAGGCAAATATGATTGGCGGGGCCAGAAAAGTTAAAGCAGACTTGGAGCAGACGAATCCGAATACCGAGCCCGGCGGCGGTAAGGCCATCATTTCGCGCATTGTTGCCACATTTCACAGCGGCAGCAACTGCCGCTCAACTTCCGGTTCAATAAACTTTCGCAAAAATGTATTCTCGTACATAGTTTGCAGCCCGCCCAACAGACCCTTTCCCCTAAGAGCCAGGGGACTCTGCTTCTGCCCCTTTTCTATATACACATACAATAATGATAACGATTTTTCCTTTACTGCAGTCGCTTCATGCAGTTGTGTGTGTGTGTGTAAAGTACAGTTGGCAACAACAACAACAACAGCAAATAATGTTTATTAACTGGTTTTTAGCTAGCGTCTGTGTGCGTTTTAGCCAACTTGTGTGGCTACAGCAACTACGGCTGTGGCTGTGGAGTGGAGCGCGGGGAGGGGCATGTGTAACCGCGCACTTGCTGCGTATTTGTGTCGTGTGGCAACTGCAGCAATTGCTGCAACTTTATGTGGCACTCAAATGGATTTTCTAATACCAAACGTTGCGCTGCCACAAACTGCGGCACAGCGAGCAAAAAGCCTGTTGATTGCTGCCGCAAAGTGTGGCATGCCACAAGGCGCACGATATTATATGGAACAATATCTGAACAGTTAAACTATAAATATATCTATATATATATATCAAATATCCAGCCATGTAGCTTATTCTGATTGTAGAGAAGCAACTTAACTTATCTTAAAGTAACTTAAATTCATGAAAATCGCATAGAAGAGCATATCAAAAATTTTCTTCTATTTATTAACTAGTATAAATTGAAAAGCAAATCAATCGCACAGCTGATAAACTCTCGCATTCTCTTTTTTTGAGAGCACTATCAAAATGATAATAATTAACAATTTCTTACTTAGCCTGGTTAACCAAACTGCAATTTCTGGCCAATTAGTAGCGTAAACAACAGTCTACAATGGGCCAATTAGTCAAAGGACGGGCCAAAATTTATGATCCACAAAATGAACTACACAGTTTGCACATTTCTGTAACCACAAGACACTTCATTTATTAAATGATTTCAGTCATAAAAGCCAGTCCAGTTGGACCCAAAGCAATCAAGTGGGACCAGCACAGGATAGAAGGATATATCCCGTACAGTTTGACTGCCAGGCTGTCAAAAGGGATAAGCTGACAGCAAATGCAGCCATCAAGCGAATTAATCAAATTTTGTGCCAAAGCTAGAAGAGCTTGGACTAAAAACCATTTGCCGCTCCCACTGGCCCCCCCATCACCGTTTGATTGTCAATTAAAAACGTTTGGAATGCCAGCACAACCAATACGATTTGGGCGGCAGCTTCCGAGTGGGTCGATCTGTTGCTGCCTCAAGTGGCAGCAGCCAGCAGGCAGCCGACAGATAGCATTGGGCATTGTGATGGGCGGGTGCCAGCAGGACGAGGCAGACAGGCAGGGTTGGGTTGGGTCAACACAAAAGGGTGCTCCATTCTAGAAATTGATAGCGCGACCAGTGAGAACCAATTGTTGCATTCGCCTTGCCTTTCGAAAGGGTTGAATTGAATTGCTGGCAATTTGTTTCATTTTTTATATATACATATAGCTACCCGAGATTTGAGTTTGGGTTTTTGCTGTTGGGTAAGATGATATTTTACTTAATTTCAACATTTTCTCTGAGGCGCCTAATTGCCGTTTAATTGAATAATTTTTTATTTTGAAATATAATCAATTTCAAAACTGAAACCGGTTTGAACTCAATAAAGTAGATTACAATACTAAACTAAAGAGTTAAACAACTTTTGTTATTCTTTTTATGTAATTGCAATTTCGAAAACAAAAAGTTTTTTCCAAACATTGTTTTTTCTTAATAGAATTTTAAAAAAATTTTAGAGGCCAAATCATGGTTAAAATGGCCTCAAAAATAAAACTTGCAAAACTTGTAAATGAATAAGGGGAAATATGTGATTCTTTCACAAAAAAAATCGAAAATTTTTTATTTTTGAAAATTAACATATTGTTAATGCAGAAATAATATAGAGGCCGAATCATGACTAAAATGACCTCCCACATGAAAATCGGTTAGGTTTTGACAAAGTTATTGGTGTTTGAAGTATGGGAGCTATGGAATCTGACAACTTTACATGTCAAAATTTTTGTCGATTTAGGCATGAATTTTAACCAAAAATTTGACCCCCTCAGAATCACCTCAAATGTT
>SCDT01000329.1:42600-100364 GCA_004143765.1 Drosophila melanica
CAGAATCACCTCAAATGTTGTTTTTTATGCTAATTATGACAAATAGAATCGATTAAAACTATAAACTCGCAATTCTAAATTTTGAAAAAATTTTTTTTCCAAAATTCACAAGGGGGGAGTACATGGTTTTTTGACCAAAAAATTCAAAAAAAATTTCTTTTCGAAAATTAATATTTTTTGAATGTGGAATTAATATATTGGACAAATCATGATTAAAATGCCCTCAAACATGAAAATCGGTTAGGTTTTGACAAAGTTATTGGAGTTTGAAGTATGGGAGCTATGGAATCTGACAACTTTACATGTCAAAATTTTTGTCGATTTAGGCATGAATTTTAACCAAAAATTTGACCCCCTCAGAANCAGAATCACCTCAAATGTTGTTTTTTATGCTAATTATGACAAATAGAATCGATTAAAACTATAAACTCGCAATTCTAAATTTTGAAAAAATTTTTTTTTCCAAAATTCACAAGGGGGGAGTACATGGTTTTTTGACCAAAAAATTCAAAAAAAATTTCTTTTCCAAAATTAATATTTTTTGAATGTGGAATCAATATATAGGACAAATCATGATCAAAATGCCCTCAAACATGAAAATCGGTTAGGTTTTGACAAAGTTATTGGTGTTTGAAGTATGGGAGCTATGGGTCCGACAGCTTATCATACAGCTGGCATAGTTGTTGACCAAATATTTAATTCTAAATTTAAAAAAAAAAAATTAATAAGGGGGAGTAGGTGATTTTTTTATTTTTTAACTGCACATGTTTTAAATTTAGAAGGCAAAATCATGAATAAAATGCTCTCAATAAACAAATATTCACGAATTGCTGCGACTTCGGTGGGCGTAACAAACAATTCCTAATTTACCTGACCCGGTTATATACGAGTATGAGGCAGGGTCTTAAAACAAATCATTTTCAAATTTAGCAAGCATTCACACTCAGAGAACATATTGAAATGATATACAACAAGGACAATATTTTCCGAGGTAGTATCTTGCAGGTTAAGTGTAATTCAATATACTTTATTCTATATAATTTATCCGATCATTTTAGGCAGCCATTAAGCAATAAATAGACCAACATTTTAGCGAATACCACAATTTTCGCTCAGTGTATTTTATTTTCATGCGCCTCATTAGTCGCAGCTTTTCGCCCACAAAATCCCGAAGTGACCTGGGTAATGTCAAGCGAATGTTGGACGTGATTGTTGAATACGACACACAAAGCCAAAGCGAATACAAGTGAAAAAATGAAACTCGACTAGAAGATGCCTCGCACGTAGATCAAAAGTATCTTAACTCTACTAATGAACTGTTGCAAAATATTTAAAGTTTCAGTTTTAATTCTTTATTTGGCAAATATCTTATTCCAAAATTTTTTCCTAATTTAATTTTTTTAAATTTTTGTTATAATTTGAATAGAAAGAATTAAGTCTCTCAAAGTGCAATAGAATCTTAAGAGAAATAATTATAAAGGTTGCCAGTACTTTATACAGGGTATAATCAAGCCATTTGCAAAATTCACAAAATTCAAGCTGACACGCGCTGCGCCAAAAATTATGCAACGCAAATACAACAAACGATTTGCTTCAATGTACAACGCACCATTTGTCCCCGGAGAACGATGATAATGATGATGATGATAATAATAACAATAATAATGATGATGATGATGGTAAACAGCGGCGCAGGTTGAAAAATTCACCGCACATTTTGCGGTGACATTTGCGCGTTATGGTTTTGTAATTACCTGTAGCCATACTTTCAGCGGGGGGGGGGAACCCCAGTTCGAACCCCGAACTTTACGACATTTGCTAACAATTTGCGACCGTTTGATTGCTGTTGACCAAACGCGTTTGCGTCGTGTTTATGGTTGGGACATTTATGTGCAATATTTTTTTTTTCTGGCTCCTTTAAAAGGTCATTAATTGGCCATTAGGCAAAGGGGCGCTCTTTAGAGGGGGAGCTGAACTGGGTCATGGCTGTTTTATATAACACGAATTAAACGTAAGAAGATTTCGAATATGTCCAAGAAATTTGGCAAGTTTTTTAATAAACTTAGCTGCCTAACCCTGCGACATTATAAATAGTCCTGTATCCCTTAAGTATATTCAACTAATCTACTTGTCATTATCACACACACACACACGCACACACACACACAGTTGGCAAGCCATAGCAATTTACACATTTGACCCAAATGTTGGGGGCTTGGAATTCTTGTTCACAAAAGAAAAAGTCACAAAGCGAGAAAATCGCATTTTGCTGAATCTCGACACGTAGCGTTTATCTTGTATTAATAATGAACATCATTATAATTTCGCACATAATACCACAAGAGAAACAACAATAAAATGTTACCATTGGCAGGCGAATGTTTAAATACCCTGGCAATACTTAAAAGATTTTGATATTTATGAGTTTCTTTAACATTAATTAAAAGAGGATATTTCAACTAAATTAGTTTAAATTTGTTGCGTTCCTTTTGGAGCACAATTTGTATTTATTGTATATTACACACTTTATAACATATTGAATATACTCTTAACTTAGGGTAGTGTAACGGTACTTAGATATAAAATAAGATGCACGCATATAAATACACATATATCAGCAGATACAAATGTGCGTATACACATATATTACACAAGGCACATACACATAAAACACTTGGGAGCTTGGCTTTAATGGAACTTTTTACGCACACATATGTTGCGAGGGTGTGTTTGCCTGTGTGTGTGTGTGTGTGTGTGTGTGTTCCTGTAGGCAGCGCATAATAAGCAAGAAATCTGTTGATTGCGTGCCTCTTCCCGGGGACTGTAATCAAAGTTTCCTCCTGGCCCCGACATAAAAGTGACATCCAGCAACCAGTTGCTGCTGCTGCGGCTACAGCTGCTAATGCTGCTGCTGCTGCAACATAGCAGTTGGGGCAAAAAACTTTGCAAATAAACAAGCAACTAGAGAGAGCGATCCAGAACTGAAGATACCCTGTACTTACAAAAGTTTTTTACCTTTTTTACCTCGTTAATATAAATAGTTTATTTTGAATCACTTAGTTTAATAAAAAGGAAACCTTCACCCAAAATCGATATTTATCGATCAATTTAAGAAAAGCTCAATTTGCCCAGTCGTTGTAGTGTAAAACTCTTTAAAACTAAAACAAATAACCCTTAAACCCATTTTTATTCATTTTCAGTACAGGGCTTAAAAGTAAACCCCATCTCCACTGAACGTCGGATTACTCGACTCTAAAAAAAAAAAACAAAAACAGCAACAAATGAACACTTGCGTAGACATATTGTTGTTGTTTGTTTTAACCGAGTTCAGACTAAGACCTAACCTCAAAAAGTCACTTGCTGCTGCGAAGACATAATTAGAAATTGCAAAACTACTGCACAGGCGAACTTCCTTTGCCCGCTCGCTCAGTGCAATCCCCACTGTAGACCTCCCTTTTCCACTGGCAGAGATGCGTTAGGCATCGCAAATGAGCTGTTCGTGCATCCTTTGCATGCATCTCTTTTTAACAGCATGCCATCTCACTTGGCTGCGACATGTTTGAGACGACACGGAGACGTTGACATTTTGTGCGTTTGCTCTCCTTCTTCTCTCCCTCTCTCCACCCCCGCTTGCTTTCTTTCTGTTTGGCCTGACATGACCGGAATAGATAATTATTTATACAACTATGGGTATATACATATATGTATGTCTGTACATATATAAGTAAGCATGTACTCGCCTAGATCTTGTGCGTAGTTACGCTATGCTCCTTGTTCCTTTTATACCCAACAGCTGAGGGCGGAAACCAGGCATGTTAGCCTATTAACTTTTTGATATTTGAATTAAAAAACTAAAAGAGAAATCTTTAGCTTTTCTAGGTTTGAATCTATGACTCTCTTTTATGCCTTATTAACAAATTTACAGGGTATGTGACAAGGCATATTTAAAGGTATACGATTATTATAATATATCTTTTTCATATCTTTTCTTTTAATATGGATTTAGTAAAATTTTTGATATTTTCTTGTACCTAACAGGGTATTAACGTAGTCTATCAATTACCTGCGCAAGTTTGCTACTTATTTGTGTTACATTTGTTGGACTTGTCGCCGCTGTGTTGTGCTTTCAAGTGCAACCCCAAAAAGTAATTCAATTTATGCTTGTTCTTGCTGAAGTCGGTGCAAACAATATACGGAATACAATCTATATACAGCGAATAGTTGGCTACTCGACAATAATAATGGGGTCTACCCACGCCTCCCTTTCCCCCCAACCAGAATTACGTACACGTAGATCCTCTAATGCGATTTGCATGCTTCACAGCTTTAAACTGGATTTTAACAGCTTGCGCCTTCTCTATTTCATGCTCTCTCTTTAAAGTGGGCGTTTCGTTGGGTGGGGTGGGGGCGAGTTCTACATAAAACTCGTAGCATCCATTTTATGAACTGCGAAATTTCCTGATAAATATCGCTAGTTTGGCATGTTAACCGTGGCCATGTCGTAAAAGGCTGAGTTTTATGAGTTCGCGTGAACTGAAAACAGTTCACAGAAAGCGTGAAAAGTTGCTCTTACAATTCGCAATTGGTTTAAACGGTGGCAGTGATTAATGCTTATTTATCAAAGGCAACGATAATATGATGTAAGATATAGTAATACCAATCACTTAGATTAGGATATGATAGCATAGAATTTATGAAGCTAGAAAATATGTTAAAACATGTAAAAAAAAACTATTTATTTATTCGGCAAAGTATGCTGTATTCTTTTATAATCCCTTCCAAAACTTTTGCTCTAACTTTTAGTCCAACTATTGTTAGAACTGTGCGAACAAAAAGTAGCAGAAATAAGTTAAAAAACTCTCTAGATTCACAAAAGCAATTGCGAACAGGTTTTTTGCCATTCAACTTGACTGCGAGTGCAGTTTATAAATTTTATATATTTAAATTCAAGTCTTGCTCTATGTTTTTAATCCATTAACCCTTTTTTGCCCCTTTCAACAACTAAACAATAAATGTGTTGTTCTGGACTCATATTTTTGTTCACAAAAAACCTGGCACAAATGTCTTTGCGACTGTTTTGCCTATTTGGCAATGTTGCGACAATTTCAGAGCTACGTCCAACTGTTTGACATGCATAACGAAACGACTTTTTAATAAGCAACCAATTTCAAAAAAATTCCCCAAATTGAAAAGTCAAATATTAAATATATAAATAAAAGCAGGCCCACATTTTGTAGGTGTTTCCTTTTCCTTCCCCGACCACTGCCCGCATACTCTCAAGGGTTTGTGTGCGTCCCAGCGTAATTTACACGTGATTATCGCGGGTTATCCCAAAATGGGGCAACTTTGTCAACAGGATCCTTAGCCAGGCGCTTGTTGTTTAGCTGCAATCATTATTCCGCCCAAAATGTCGGGCCTGAAGTCCGTAGTCTGTTGTCTGTTGTCTGTACACGCATACAGATACAATATATTACCATATGGGTGGCAGACAATAATAAATTCAAGCGCTGTACGTGCGGCACGTAAAAAGCGTTGCCTACTTACGGGCGCCCATGCATATTTAAAAAAGGAGTCTGCGACAGGATTCAGCTCAAGAATGGAGTGGAAAACAAAAAAAAAAACTGTGACTTGATGCTGCAATATGAATAGAAAACTGTGACAAGTCAGACTGGAAAAATCACCATGATTAATTAGAGACATTTTTAGATTTTTTTTTTAATTATATTATCGACTTTTTTATTTATTTATAAAAAAAAATATAGACATTTTGTAAGGTGTGGTAAGCAATTTTGGTATTATTTTTTATAAATATTTTTTTTATTTTAATTTGTTATTTAATTTAATTTTTGCCGATTTAATCTATTTTATTATTATATTTCATATAATTAAATTTTTACCTATGTCGAGTAATCAACTTTTTTTGTGAGTAATAAACAAATTCCGTTCTTATCAATGTGTTGCCACATCTAAATTTAGTCTTCCTCTTATTTTGACCTATTTTGGGTGCATTTTTTACCACCGTCTGCGCCGTCAAATCAAATTCAAGTAGAGTTCAAAAAGTTGCAATGCAATTGAGTGTGCGTCTGTCTCTTAACTTCTGTCTGGCCAAAATGAACTGCAGGAACTTCCGATGAACAGATACACACACAAACACACACACACACACAGAGACCCACGACAATATATTGCAAAATAAATTTATTTTGCTACACGCATTTGAAACTTGAACCTGGCCAAAGTTACTCCCAAAGCAATCAATTTTTACGGCAGTTTAGTTTTTGCCGAACTTGACAATCAATAGAAATAGTTTAATCAAATGCGGTTGCCAGACGATGGTTGAGTGGGCGGGTGGCTGGGTGGTTGGGTGTGCTTGATTGTTAACGGTATTTTGACCCGGTAGCGGAACTGTCAGCGAGATTTGCATGCCATTATCCCAAACATGTTGCATTAACTGGGTGCAACAACCGTCTGGCAGCAAGGCAACAATAAATGCCAAACAATTTGCCAAGAAAAGCCAACTGGCCAAAAGGGCTGTCTAATAAGTAGCTGGAGGGCAAATTGCTGTGACGGCGACTGAAAGCCCATATAATTTTTGAGTTTTTGAAGGTGGCATTAAAAAAAAACCTGTTGTGTACGGCAACATTTTGTGGCTTATGAATGCATAGGTAAAAGTATCTTATAGTTACAAGGCTAACTTATGCGAAACAGAGAGATGCAAATAGTAAAAGTCCCTCTAGTAAACACATACAGAGTTAGCTTATAGAAACGAGGCTGGAATTTACAAATAATAAGTCTTGAATTTATGCATTGCATTACTACGAGTTATGGTATCTTTTAGATGCAAGTAGAGCAAATGCCACAAATATGCGCAATTTTATCCTAAAGAATTCATAAATAAATAATTTCATCTTCGATTAGTATATGTGTATAGAATTTAGTATTATATATTACTTATAGTCTAGTAAAGATATTCTGGCCAAATTTCTAGCTTGAACATATTGCGAATGTATCTTTCAGATTCAGACAGAAGAAACTTACTTTATTAAGATATATCTGACCAACTTTTCGACAAGTATCTTATGGATACCACTGCAACTAAATGTTGCAGCGCTCAGCAAAAACTATCTTCAGTTAAGCTTCGCCGGTAACGACAACGCCGCTGGCATCAAATTTGCCGCAAATCTGTGCACATAGTATTTTTATACAATATCTTAATGCAGGCTATTGTGTGCGAGAAAAGAGCGTCGACTCGGCAGCAACATAGATAATAATACGGGCAGAGCCCAAGCGACAGGCAGCAGCAGCAGCAGCAGCGTCCTAAACACTTTACGTCATTACCAATAAAATTGTCACAATGCCGCTGGCGAGCGAGAGGAGGCAGTTGCAACTTCATGCTGTCGAGTTGCTGGTTGTAGTCTAGTGTAGCTGCTGGATGCGCCATTCAACGTATTTAGGCTACAATAGCGCGTAATCTATGCCACTCGACTTGCAACAAGCGGCAGTGGCAGCGACGGCTGCGGCGCCATCGCTTTGCTTAGCATTTTGCATTTTGCATCCAGCAGATACTTTTACCGGTCGCCCAACAATACCAGCTTAACTCCAAAAAGTGCACAGCGCATGAATTTCATTTCATTTGCATTGCATTTTTATGATTGCTATGCAAATGCTGCACAGCCCTCAGCAAACTGCAGCAAGAGCGAAAAATCTATGGATAGGCGAAGATTAAATACACTTGCAGATGTATCTGTCGAAAGTTTAGTATCTTCAGTTTTGGCAGCTTGTACGAAAAATTTCGGCAAATTGTTAAAAATATATAATATTTATCGCATACATAATAATTCAGGTTAAGATATATCAAGTTAAGATATTGATATTGCTTTAATGCGTTGCAAACTTCATAGCATATGCAAAATACCCTTAAAAAAGTTTATAACACCAACTCCCATCTGTAATGCAACGAGGCGTGGCATCTTTTGTTCCGCCCGCACTATAAAAGAGCAGAGCGCAAAAAAAAAAAAACAAAAAACAAAAGAAAAGCAAATTCGAATTGCGAAGTTGTTGGGCAGGGCGTGTTTATCCATAGAAGACACAAACAATTGTTGTTCAGCTAGTTCAGTAAGAAATCAAAAGCAAAAACAAAACATAACAAAGAATTTAACCTAAAAATAATCAAAAGAAAATTCGCACACACTTTTAAGTGCTGTGGGAAAATTTAAATAACTTAAATAATAACTTACCTTCGGTATCAACGGTATTGTTCACCATTTTTGCAGATTCGTTTGGGTTGGGATAAAAATTAAGATTTATGTTGTTACTGAAAATTAAAATAAAAATTGTTAAATTTTTAAACTAATAAAAAAGTGTAAAGGAAAAAAACTTGAAAGATCCTCGTACAAAGCAGCTCATAATTGAATTGTTTAAATTGAAACTGATTTTTTTTAAAGTTAAAAAAACAAAAACATTCAATAAGTCATTACAATCTTAGCAAAAGAAAAAACTAATATTTAAATATATATATTATTAACCATTTACTTTATTAACACCCCTCTCTACGTTATAACTGTGTATGCGTATATAACTGTCAAGCCCATAGTCGCAGATCGTTATAAAAAAAAAAAACTCAAAATATGTATTTAATAAATATTCTAATATTAAGCGCGTATTTATTAAACACCCCTCGTTTTGTTACACATTTTTATGTGCACATTTGTAGTTCGCTGCCCCGTTACAAAGCTGCCCACAGCCGCAGGCGAAATGCATAAAACACTTGTGAAAGACGCCCTTGCAGAACACAGGAATATAGCAAACGACACAGCAAACAAAGAGCAATGCCAATAAGAAGAGTGACAGGCCGTAACAGCAGCAGAAGCAACAACAACAACAAGAGCACTCGCTCATTACAGCAAAATAACAAGAACTGCAATGCTGGAATACTGGATATTGGAAGCAGCAAAGCGTGGGCAAAAGGAAAAAGGAAAAGCAGCGCCTGCTGTCAGGGCAACGACAACAGCAAAAGCAACAACAACAACAACAACAGCGAAATCAAAGAGCAGCAAAGTTATTGGCGTCGGCGTTGTGCAGCTGGTATTGTTGTTGCCATTGCTTTTGCGCAGTAGCATCAGCAGCAATAGCAACGACAAAAAAGGGACTGCAGTGAACCGAATAAAACCCTTTCCAGTTTCCAGGTGCGATTCCCTGTGTACTTACCGGATTGAAAAACACTTAATATCCACACTTTATCGCGACGTTAAAACAAAAAACACACACACACTTTAATAAACTTTTTTAACTTCACACAAAAACAGTTTTAATGGTTACTTGTCTTTCAAATATATTTTCAAACGGCGCTCAGCGCATTGAAACGATCGGGTCGGCGTAAATTTAACGACTGAGCGGCTGAGGCGCCGGCGAGGCTGCTTTGTAGTCGATCGCAGGAGAGTCGGCACAGTGGGCTGAGTGAGAGACAAAATATATGTTAACGTTGAATAAGTCACTCAAATGTACTGTACGCGTACGAAAAACTGCTAATATCAGTATGCATTCGATTTTTTAACAGTTTAACAATATTACATTTTAATTGTACATTAAGCTTTTTGCACTGGCCCACTGTGCGACATTGACAGCTGTGCTCTTTTGTTTGCCAAAGGGAAGCTGCTCCAGGCGCCTTTGCTTTTTGCGCCCATAAGAGCAAGTGAGATGGCAATACTGTTAGAGCTGTGTTGTTCGGCGCAAACGGTTAAAAATTCAAAAGACAATTTTAAAATAAAACGGTTGTTAGGCAAACCGGTCGATGGTGCTTTTAGAGTGACACGAATGCCAGGGGTAAAGAGAGTTAACGTGATGAGCATAATTTATATTTTTTTTCGGCAGGTCAAACAAATATCCCACAGCTCAATTGGGGCATTTGTTTGCATTGTTATTGTTATGAAATCATTCGCTTGGATTTAACACGAAATAACTCAATAGGTGTGAGAGCTTGAGTCAGCAAAAGAAAGATTCTGTTGAGTGACTTTTTATTCTTTTTAGCTTAGCTTATCAACGCAATGTTAACGTACAGACAATAAATCAAGAAATAGCAAAGTGCGTGCAGTTCACTAGAGATAGCGTTTACTTCTATGGGCGATAGCCGCAAAAGTGTACATTATTAACAGTGCAAGTGCATTGAACTTTGACTTAACAAGCTGAGACCCACGCCAAAACAAAAACCAATTAAACAAAGTGCCAGCGAAATTTTCCACCTACGTTCGCTCAATTAGTTTACCTTTCTGCTTATTAGACCAAGAGGTGAATCAGTTAAAATTTACCACACACACACACACACACACACACACACAAATGTATATAAATATCTATCTATTTATGTATGTATGACAAATCAAATTGAGATCACATAAAAGTGAAATTTGATCGAATTGCTGTAAAACTTGAAACTGCATACGCAGCACAGCAGCCAGAAGGGGTGAGGAAGGGAGGCGGGCTGGGTGGGGGGGGGACAGTGTAAACACGTTTAGGTGCGTAGACAGATGTTATCTGTGGGGCGCCTAACAAATTGCGCGACAATTTTCATTTTCACTTCGCAGTCATAAAAAATATTAAAAAAAAAACATGTGTTTAATTTGAATTTGCCTCATTTTTTATACACGATCACGAAGTGAAAAGAGTATATTGGGTTTATACAACGTCCGCCTTGTCATATCCAAAGCTTAATTTTAATAATCTCATATAATATTTATCACTCAAAAAATTAAAATGTTTCAAATAACATTAATAATTAATATAGTTTTGTGTGTTTTTATACTGTAAACGGGTATTTTTCAGTCGGTTACAGCCGACTGCAATGTTCTTACTTGTTTATTAATCGAGTTGTCCAGTAGCGACGCCAGAGCAATTGAGTTTTCGCGCTCTCGCCCCCCACTCTTCTTCGCGTCGTTGTTTCGTTGCTTTACCTTTTGCGGTTAAACAAAAGCAAAGCGCAAAGCGCCGCTTGAAACAAAGATGCTGCCAGCGGCTGATTCATAACGGAACAACAACAACAAGAAGAAAGAAGAATGGGTGGCGATAAAAACCATAATTGACGTACAATGTGCATGAAAAATTGCCACCACCCGAGATCGACAACGGCTGCAACGGCGCCTTATTTGGCAGTGGCTCAAGGCGATCCCCAAGTGGCTCCATCCGGGATCGGTGTCCTGCACTGAACTTTTATACACATATATTAAGCAGCCAATCAAATGTATTAACTAAAGTATAACAGAAACATTAATTGCATAAATATATACATCAAAATTTATAAGCCTGGCTTGCTAATTGCGCTGTCCTCGGCGATTCTCAGTGAATATGCATAAGCTTAAAACAAAATTTTGAGCTAGAAAGTGGCATGGGAATAGATAGAGTAGATGAAAATTTAGTGAAACGAAAGTGATAGAAAAAATAAGTAAAAGTTGAATGGGAAGCTGACTTCTGAATAACAATAATATTAATAATAGTACTACTAATAATAATACCAATAATAATTTTCTGTTTAATTTTTTTTATAGTAACATAAACAATTAACTGATGGTGATCAACTTATTTGGTGATGTAGTCTTACTTAGATGAGAATCAAAACCATGGTTTCAGTTGGTCAACTCCGCATTATTGTTAGCTTCGATCCCAAAGTCCAGCTGCTCCAGCATCCAGTTGGCTGACAATGGGTTTACATTCGGACTCGGAAGCATCGTCGCTTAATGTCGCCGATCCGTTCAGATTGAGACACAACTTGCCGAAGCAATAGCAAATTTCGCCGGCGCACGCGATCAGCGTTCGCATGGAGACGTCGTCGATGGTCATCGCGAGGTGCAGCAGCGAACCGTTAACCGTACGGCGGAAGATGCGCCACTGTTTGGTGCTCACCGGATTCTGGGCGTTGATGAAGGCCAGCACCTTCTCGTCGGGCAGCTGCGCACTGTTCGGAAAGTAGCCGTCGATCAGATGCCTGGGTATTTGATCCGCCTCCAGCAGCTCAATGTCCAGACAACACCGTTCTTGGATGTGCATGAAATTACCACGGATCCATTTCGCCGTACTCTGATTGGCGCAGACCAGTTCCAGCCACTCGCCGCGCGGCCAACAGCCGCCGAACTGGGGCAGCACATTGGCCGTGGAACGCGCCACGGTCACCTCGAGTATCGCGTCCTGCACCCACGTCATCTGCTCCGCCGAGAGCGGCGGCGACTCCTTGGTCGCTATAAAGCCCAGCCGAATTTCATCCGTGGCCGGATTCTGTGGCACGTGGTTAATCTGCGCCGGCTGCAGCTGTGGCGCCGTTTTCGTCTTCGTCTTCGTTTTCTTTGCCTTGTTTTCTTTATTTGCTTTTTTCGCCTTTTTGCTCTGCAGACGCTTCAATTCCGCCTCTTTCACGGGCGCCTCGGCAGCCAGGAGCGCCGCCGCTGGACTCAGACCCTGGGCAAGGGCCGTCCGATAACGGGCTCGACCGCGTCGCGTCAAATTCAAATTGTTGCAATCGGGCGGCTGATTCGTTGACTTAATTTTACTATTGTTTTTCTTCGATTTATCGGACATTTTATTTTTTTTTTTTTTCAATTTCCAAACCGCATTTAAAAATATCAACAAAAGTAATGACTGAAACGGGCTGACGAGAAGAAGACTTTCGCGCTGATTGGCAAAGTCGAGAAGAAGCAGAAATTACCCAGAAAAAGGGTTTAGCTGGTTCTGTGCGAATGCACGAATTTCCTTTTTCATGTTCATTTAAATTATTTGAACTATTTCTGTTATAAATGAATTCTATTAATGCCTTTAATTCTAACAGCTCACAAATTATATCATCTTTGTGGGTATAACATAAAGCAATATTATTAAGATGGATAATACGAAAATAGCTCCAGTTATAGCAAAAATATATTACAGTCTTGCCCAAATATATTTTTCTTTTTGAATATTATAAGAATTTTTGTATATTTCCTCTACATTATATCTCTTTTTTTTTTGTTTAGTCCATATCTGTTTTTACAGAAAATTAGCTGAAATGCTAGAAACAATCGATAAATGTCAATTTTGATTTCCAAAACAGTTTGCTTGTTTTTGAATTTTATCTTTAAAAATTTTTTTAATTTTTTAACCACTATTTGTCAACTGTTTCAGCATTTAAAGTTCTAATACAAATTTATTTTTGTATTACTAAATATTATTAAGAAAATAAAAAAATTGTCCTTAAAGCCTCACTTAATAAATTAAAAATTTACTATTTGAAATGGAAAAACATCTATTGTACATATATAAATAATATATACAAAAAGTTAAAAGTTATACTTAATACCTTAAAAGCTTTGAAAATCAAAATTTTACTCACTATTCAGTAATTACTATTAGCCTTCAGTAAAATAAGTTTTTCTATTGAATAATCGGCGGGATCGGAGCTTCTTGTATAGCTGATAATGTTGACGGGCGGTAAAACACGTTCAATCGGCGCACCAGAAGTTAATGGCGTATTATATTTAAGTGCCAAATCGTGTAGCAGAGGATACTTCTCGAGCACCTCGAAAGTTGTGCCCGAATCGCGCAGATAACTGTGAAACTGTGCCTCGACATCGTCCATCAGCTTTGATGTGGCCGGCAAAGGCGACGGCTGCGACATGTCCAAATCACTTGTCTCACACGCCTCGTCTATTAAATGAATTGGAATTTGAAAATTTGGAAAATTGAAATATTTTAAATATTAATGCATTTACCGATTTCATCAAATTCATAAAAGTCATCTGTCGCCTTGGGACAGACGGCTTCCAGGGAACTCTGATAGGTATTCTCCGTAGCCTTGGCATGTCGCACAGCCTCAGCGATAATTATTTTGTGTATCTCATCCGCGGTGCGTCCGTGCGGACAGACTTTCGCTAAAGCATTGAACCAACGCATTTTGATGCTTGGACACAAAACTGATGCGATAATTGCATTGTTGGCATCCTCGGCGAGTCGCAAATATTTCACAAAACGTTCCTTAAGTTTTAGCTGCAAATCGAGCGCCACGATTTTCAGGTCGATGAGCTCCGAGGAATCGGAGACTCTTTTCAGCTTGACACACAGCGATGAGAGGGCGGGTATTAAACAGCCATAAGATAAATTGTCCTCCATTTGCAGGAACTCAATTGTAGATGCGATTGGCGACATTAGTATCCGATATTCCTCCAGATATTGTATATCGCTGGCGGCGAAACAGGAATTGTGCAGGGACAATCTGCTGCAGAGCTCAGCCAGTCTATCCTTGTGCAATAAAATGCAGCAAATGGCATCATAAATGGAGTTCCAACGCGTTACAACCGGAACAGCCAAAGCTTGGCCCAAAACTGCGGCGATAATCTCCGACGATTTTGAGCAATTGCATTTGCGCCATAGCGAACTGCACTTGGCCAATACCTGAAATGTGAAATAGATTTAAAATATGCCCATCAAAATTCATTTAAAAAAACAATGCAGCTGGCTGTTGCCGACTCGTTTACAGTATGAAGCTCATGTCAAAATGTCCAAATTTTTGTCAATTTTGACTTGATTTTTGACCAACATTTGGACACCGTCAGAATTAGGCTAAATGTTGTTTTTTTCTACTAATTATGACACGCGTCTTTGATTAAAAATAAAAAGTTTTAATTCTAAATTTTGAAAAAAAATTTTTTGGAAAATAGGTAATTTTAGTGATTTTTTCACAAAAAAATTGAAAAAAAAAATTATTTTCAGAAATGAATATATTTTGAATGCAGAATTAATCTTGAGGTCAAATCATGATCAAAATGCCATCAAACATGAAAATCGGTTCAGTTTTGACAAAGTTATGGAAGTTACAAGTATCGGAGCTATGGGTCCAAGAGCTTTACATGTCAAAATTTTTGTCAGTTTTGACATGATTTTTGACCAAAAATTTGACCCCCTCAGAATCCGGCTGAATGTGGCTTTTTCCACTAATTATGACATCCGTAATCGATTTAAATTATAAATTTGCAATTCTAAGTTGAAAAAAAAATTTTTTTTGAAAATTAATAAGGGGGGAGTAGGTGATTTTTTCACAGAAAAATTTAAAAAAAAATTATTTTCAGAAATGAATATATTTTAAATTCAGAATTAATCTTGAGGGCAAATCATGATCAAAATGCCATCAAACATGAAAATCGGTTCGGTTTTGACAAAGTTATGAAGGATTATATAGGAGCCTAGCCTTGTCTAGCTTCAGTACCGACAAAAAAAAATGTTGTTCATACCTTTGCGTGCCGCTCCTTTAACGCGTTGTCCTTAGAGATCAGCTGCACAAAATCTGTTGATGCGATCACATTTAAAGTGTGGCTAGCACAACGAATATGATTTGGTAGCATGTTGCACGTTTGTGCCACAGACTCCGCATTAGCCTCACAGTCGCTCTCAAACTCGTTGGGATTTTCATTTCTTAAGCATTTGCTATGGATACCGAACTCTCGAAAAGCTCTTGAGAAATTTGAGTTACAATGTGTAACTGTGGCCACAATTTTCAGATTGTTTAGTTCGTATTGGGTGTTAATGCTGCTTATCATATCCAATATCTGAGCGTAATCGCCCGAAAATCGTTTACAGGCCAATGCCACCGAATTCCTTTGATACTTCTGATCCAACCAGTGACAGGTATAGACGAAATAATTACAATCTCTGCTCGTCCAGATATCCGCGGACGTGCAAACATATTTGTTTGCGGCAAGCACATTTTTGATGCTGCTAAACATCTGCAAATAGCGCGCATCCAGTCGCTTCTCCAGTTTGTGCCGGCTCAAGACCCGCAAATTGGTGCCTTCGAACAAATTACGAAAACTGTTCGTTTCGACGATCGATAAGGGCGCCGCCGTGTCAATAATATAGCACATAACCCGGTGATCAAACGAATCGGTGTCTGGCAGCTCGGGTGTTTCCACATAGCCAGTTTGTTTGGCCCCAATGAACGCCGCATGGATTTCCGAGTGCTTCAGCCGCAAATGCTTGATGAAATTCGAGGTGACCGTGACGAAACCTTTGATACGACTGTGGCATGCGTTGCATGTGGCACTTACGGCGCCCGGCTTAGCACTGGCATCCTGTACCTGAGAGAAATATAGAACAATATTCAAATTACAGTTAAATTAACAATTTACAATTGCTTACTCTTTCGATATTGCCAAAAAATCGAAATATTCCCGGTAATTTCATCTGTTTTTTACGCTTCGATGATATATTTTCGGCAGTTCTTTTTCCAAATCGCTGCATAGACGCAGATTTGCGATTTCGCACAGCATCATCGTGGTCCATGTCATATTCGGATATATACTGAAAAAATTGCAAAATTGAAAACATTTTGGAGTAGTTGTAATTACTCTTATCTCAAGCAGCAATTATTTTGTAATTGCAGTAGCAAAGTTAATTAATAGTAATTGAGCAATTAAGTGCCACAGTGGTGCAAAAGACTATCTTAATGGGCAAAATATGGCCATGGAAAATTTGTTAATAATTTGTTTAGAGTTTCTCTCGTATGTTTTAGTAATTTGTTGGTAATTGCTTGCCAAGTAATTACATTTGCTGTGTTTACTTTGTAAGTTTTCATTATTTTGACACTATTTCAAATTTCCTCTTTTTAAGCACTGTAATTACGCTTAGTGCCAAGCTGATCTTTGGCGCTTACCTCTGTTCCCTCAGAGCCCGTATCTGGCTGTTCCCTTTTCATTTGCCAATTGGCAATTCCTTTAGTGTTCTGCCACACCACCTCCGCATCCGTATCCGACTCCGTCTCCAGTTTAATGGCTGGCGCTCTGCTGTTCTGCGCCAGTTGCCAGTTTAATTGGTTGGTCGAAAAAAGTGCAGCCTTATTGCAATCGTCGACTTCTGGCTTGATGCAGCTCACATTTGTCAGTTCGCCGATGTTGAACATTATCGCCGGCTCTTATTGTTGCTTTGAAATGTATTATTAATATTGCCACATTCGAAATTATTCATTTGTAAAAAGAATTAAAAAGCAATCTGTAAATAATTAATGTTTTCTGTTGTGCGTGGAATGCCAACTTGCTACGA
Source organism: Drosophila melanica (assembly GCA_004143765.1). Classification (NCBI taxonomy): domain Eukaryota; kingdom Metazoa; phylum Arthropoda; class Insecta; order Diptera; family Drosophilidae; genus Drosophila; species Drosophila melanica. The sequence goes on from SCDT01000329.1 coordinate 59,647, forward strand.
AATGTATATCGACATCAATTTATGTTCAGCACAGCGAATGGCAATACAAATAAACAAGAAGAAGAAATGTTTACTTGCGCGCCAAGCCAGTAATTTGAACTTACATATGCGGTATAATATATAAATAGTTGTTTTACTATTACATTTTTTAATTTTCACCGTATTTACGAATACCTGCAAAAAGATCCCAAATTAAATTGCGGCCAATGCGCCTGGATAGAAGAAAGTATGTGCCATTTCTCACTCATTCGAAGTCTGCAAAAGCAAATTATATTATAATTACCATTAACAGAAATAGTAATAATATTCAAAATTTACATACTTCTTAAAAGTATACATGCTTTTTAATAAAAAAAAAAAACAAACACTTCTAAGTACAAATAAAAATTAAATAAAGTAAAATGTTACATATATTAAAATATTAGATAGCAATACATTTTACTTTTTATAGTTATTTATAAAAAAATAATAGAATAATTATAATAAAAAAAAATAGGAATGTTAAAAATGAGTACAATAGAAATTAATACAAAAAAAACAAATTATGATAAATAAATTCGAATGTCAATAATTAATTCATTACAAATTAAAAACAAAAAATAATAATAAGACATTTATGAAAAAAAAAATTCGAATATTATAAATTTGTCTGCCTGCCTGGTAAAGTTGAAGGGCACTTCATAACATTTAAATTTCCTACATTCTAATTTTCCTTTTGCTCAATCTTAATCCGGTCGAGCAGTAATTCTGTAACTGCCATCTCTGCATTTCGTGCTCCAGTTGATGATAATCTGCCTAGCAAGCTGTCCCAGTATTGAAGAGCCGGTAGATTTTTCAATGTTAGCTGGGCAGAAGCTGCAGGCGAACATGTTTCCAGCGGCAATTGATCACGTCTCCGTAGAGATTCTTCGATTATATGTGTATCTTTTGAATGGTTCAAGCGTTCCATCTTTTCTGGTAAGAACTTGATCTTGGAATTGCTGTTTTCTTTACAGGAAGCTGTAACTGAAGGTCTGGATACTTTTGATTTACGTCTTTTTCCGAGTGAAGCCTTAGACTGTTTCTAACAAGAATAATGATATTATATATATACAAGTTTTATAATAATTAAAATCGTAGCTTACAACTAATATTGACTTTGATTTAAGGGTGGAACTGCTGTCGTCATCTTGTGTGCTTATCGGAGTTGTATTGCCGGATTCCAATGAGGAGTCGCCAATTATTCTAGAGAAAATTAAGTTAAATTACCTGTATGAATAATTAACTAATATAACATACCCTCTGTGCTTGGTAATATTTGGAAAAAATGCCATATGTGCAGCAAATTCCCAATCGTTTCCACTTTTCGTATAGTATTTGGAACTGGCGCGCAATGATGCCCAGGCAGATCTGCAGTCTTTGGCTAAAACAAAATAGAATATTATTACTACAATTATTATTATTATTATTATAGTTGCAACTCACTTTCTTTTTTTAGTTCTTTAGTGAGGGTGCGCCAAGCACACCTCACCGAATATCCTTCGTAATGCTTTTTATTGTTCATGTCCCAAATTACGGGTCTCTTCTCTATGGCCTTAATAAGCGCAATAGTTTCATCCCTGTCGAAATTCCTTAGTCGTACTCGGCGGTCAAGCGACTTGCGTAGCCTTTTACAAAGAATAAATGTAAAACACTTGTGATTATTAAAGGTATAAGATTCAGTTACAAAATATCAAATTAAGAATACCACCCAGTTTAAAGATAATAAGGAAACATCTGCATTATATTAAAAACATTTTTATATTCTTATATTATATATTATATACATGTTTATTCGCTTACTGATTAATATAAATAGAATCAACAGCTCAGTTTCCAGCAACCAAACGTAAAGTTGTTTCCTGCAACATAAAGTTAAATAAATAAATTTCTAGGAATTGTTTAAATACATTACTCTTACATTTTATATCTAGTTTGGCTTTCTTCTGTTTTAGTTCGATCTCCAAGAGTTCGATGCGCAGTTTACGTTCTCGCGCTTCGTCATCCACTTTGCTCCTCCTTTCGAGCATTTCTATGTCGTGTTTTTCCTGGGCTCGCTCATTCTCGCACCTGCAGAAATTCTGCTGTAGCTGCAGCAGTTTCACTTGTTCGTCCTCCAAAGTGCGCTTCCGTTCAGGAACTTTCTCCGGCAATTTAGTTTTTACTATTGGAATGCGCACATTGCCCGTATTACATGTTGCCGCCCATTTGGAGCTCGTACTTGTCAGATCATCTTCCGATACTGTTATATCGTTGGTCTATAAAATGGATTCGTTTGGGTACTCGTGTTATTTGATAATCGCATCAACTTACATCGTGATCTCCGCTTACGATATTAAATATTTCCTCGTCCTCGGCCTCAAAACTGTGCTCATTTTCCAGAGTGCCTATTAAATAAAAGTTTAATTCGGTTTAATTTTTTTTTAAAATAACCACTTACTTCCATCATTATCCAATGATTTTTTCAGGCTCAGCGCCGCATCGCCGATCATGGCGACAATCTTTTCCGAAACCGTTGAAACTATGGGAATTACGGGTTCGCCACCGAGGCGTAAACTGTGGGCTCTCTCCTTAGCCAGCTCCACCTTAGCTCTGCGTTTCATGTGCAGATACTTATCGCGTAATTGTCGCCATTCGCGTACTATTCCGGTTTTTGCCACAAAATTGTCCGTCAATTCGGCCCAGACCTCCTCCTTGTGCTTCCACGTGAATGCATCGGATTTCTTGTTGTTCAGCACATCGTTTCTCTCTTGAACGAGCTCCACGAGTGTCATTTCCTCCTCAGCCGAGAAATTTTTACCGCGCTTTTTCATTTTTTCACTGGACATTTGAATTATCAATTTAGATCACAGTTAAAACAATAAAAATCTGTTTATTTTTAATTGTTTGTTTACTAAGCCAGGCTGCTTTTTCAGCCCGCTTTGGTATCTTATTGTGGAGCGCTATCACAATCGTACGCGACTTACAAGTTAGCTTGATTATCTAGCTGATAACAAATTTTTGCCAGCTCAAATTCAAGGCACATAAATCTATTTGACTGTTCCCAATTTAATGCACTGTTCCCTGGAACAGTTTAGTGCCCTATAAAAGACACAGGGATCGCTCGGAAATGAGATTTTGAGGAACTTAGAAATTGAACTGAATTATTTGTATACTTATTTTTTTTAATTAAAAAGTGTTTCCCGAGAGTTCTAATTTGCGAGCAATCACTGCATGTCAATAGGCATATTTATAGTTAACTCACTTCTTTGGCTCTTGTTGCTCTGTCCGTGACTTTTTAGCCGGCGTCTCCGACTCCTCATTGCTCTCATAATCTGTGCTGGTGTCCTGCTCAACTTTAATGGGCCCAATTTCCATATCGTTTGCAATGAGCGCACTATCTGTTTTCGCCGCGTCCGTATGTGTCTGTTTTCGACGAGTTTTGGTTGACGCTTGACACTGCATTTCACTTAAAAATGGCTTTGCCTGTGGAATTAGCAAGCGCGAACAAATACAAACAAACTCACAAATGCAGTATTGCAGTTTCTCAGCAGCTGTTAAAATTCGATAAGTTATCGATAGGAAACAGCTGCAGGTGCAGCTGTAAGGGAAATTGATTATAAATTGCAGTTATTTGTTGTACTATTGTTAAATATCTGTATGGCAACAGTTTATTTTAAATAAAATTGTATGTTTAAAATTAAACTCAAATTTAATTAATAAAGTGGCACAATATTTTATTTTCCCCCAACAGTTTGGCATACTGTTAACACTGTCCGTTGACGTTCTGCTGTGACTGCCAAATAACAGCTGCGCCGTTCAGTGAATGTCTGAATCGGTTCAAGTGTACGTGGATTTTAGACGACTTTCACGACACAGACACGACAAACAATTAGAAAAATTACAAATATAAGTATTGTAAATAGTAAACAATGTACAATAGCAACTAGGTTAAAATATCCAACGTGCGAGAGCTAAAAAATTCATCTAAACATATGTGCCACCAATCAACTAAATGCGCCTGACTCAGACTTGCTGATAAAAAGAGAAAAAGTGACTAGGAAAAAGCCACAACAAACGACTATTATTAATTATTGATAATGGCACCCACACGCAGGCCCAGCGACGGCCTGCTGGCCCGCGTCAATTTCCCACTGTACGCGGTGGACATGCTGACCAGCCGCCACATTCTCGTCGCCGGCGGCGGCGGCTCCAGCAAAACAGGCGTTGCAAATGGCTTTGTAAGTATGTCGAATGCGAACTGGGGCCCCATAATTATAGTTATTGCAGGGCGTGAAGACAAGAAGGCCTTGGTGAATTATTTAACGTGGCATAGGGGCTTGGAAGAGTGCCAATTTGCAGTCAACCAACAATACACAATAGTTAAAACAGCCGGAATTTTAACTATAACATATATGAAATATATAACCTTATCAATTAAGACAGGATTAAAACTATAATCTTTAAAATTTGATTTCCAAAAATATGGGAACTTTATGTTTTTCAAAGATATATAAAATTTGTTTTTGTAAAATTTACTGAACTGGTCGCAAATTGAGCGAATGTTTCATTTTCGAGCAATTATCTTCAAAGTCAGCTCAAAGTTCCAATTTGAAAAAAAAAAACCATGTAAACGATTTATTTTTTAATTTTGGAAAATTCAGCGTTAAGGTCACAAAATGGGCGGAATACCCTTCTGTGTTACACTATCATGTTAATGGATAATTTCTAGCCCATCTTCCCCGATTTTAGGGCTACATAAAGAGCATTCTCAATTGTCATGAATTATATCACTTTCCTTTTGATTTTAGGAAATCTACGAGCTTTACCACAACGGCAGCCACTTTTGTGCGGAGGAGGTGCTGCGGCACGAGACGGGCGCCAATGTGGTGATGAACTTTGCCGTGCGCAACAGCGGACGTCGGGCGTATCTGTGCGCCGGTCAGGAGGCGCATTGTCAAATGTATTTCGTGCAGCCGCGCATCGCATCTGCGGACGAGCACGACGCGGATCGGGAGAAGAAGCCGGCGCCCGTCGAGCGGCCGCACGAGAATGGCGGACTGCGGCAGCGGGGACAACATTCGGGCGTCGAGGCGCTGCCCAATGGCAACAGCAACAACAGCAACAACAATCAGCAGGCGAGCGCCGCGGATATTTTAAAGCAGTTCCAGCGTCTGCATTTCGATATACAGGCGGCGGATGTGGTGCAAACGGATTTTCTGGGCAGTGCGGAGCCGTTGCAGCGCGTGGTGCGGATCAGCGGCAATGGGCATCTGATGGCCACCGGCGGCACCGATGGCCAGCTGCGCATCTGGAGCTTTCCGCAGATGCAGCTGAGCGCACAGTTGGCGGCGCACACAAAGGAGATCGATGACCTGGACTTCAGTCCCGACTGCAAATACGTGGTGAGCATTTCAAAGGATGCGCAGGGCATCGTCTGGGATCTCGGCACGACCAAGCTGCGCCACAAGCTCCAATGGCAGACGCCCGACGGCGCCAAATATCTGTTCAAGCGCTGTCGCTACGGCACCGTGGAGGCCCACAAGGACAACTACCGGCTGTTCACCATCGCCAATCCGCTGGGCAAGGTGGGCAAACAGCGCGGCTACCTGCAGCAATGGGACTGCGCCACCGGCCAACTGCGCACAGCGGTGCCCATCGACGAGAGCCTCTCATCGCTCGCCGTTCGCGACGACGGCAGATTTGTGGCCGTCGGCACCATGTTCTCCGGCAGCGTATCCATGTACATAGCCTTTAGTCTGCAGGTGAGTACGTCCAATTGGAATACAACTAATTTCCAATTTCATTTTTACACGTGTTTAAAAACTCTATTTTGTATACTGATAATGGGTTCAAAGGGTATATTGGCTTTGTAAAAATTTATGTCACAGATAGGAAGAATCATTATCACGACGAGAAGCTGCGTTGATTTAAACATGTATTATTTCTCTTTTTTTTCTGATATTTGGTCCCTTTTTTATTAAGATCGATAAAAATCGATTTTTAGACCTGGTTTTCTTAGCACATCTCAAAGACTATAAATCTTATAGACACCAAAATCAGTGTGCTATGGTCCTGTAATGTTTCGGATTTCAATCCTTATGATAGGTTCTCTTCATTTTCAAAAAAAAATATATAAGAAAAAGTTATTTAAGAATTTAGTTTGGGAGCCAAAACATTTTTTAGAAAATCTTTTAAATATCAACAAAAAATTCATCAAATAAATCGCGAACATAGATATCTTTTAATTTTTAAACTATATTTGAATGACTAAAGATGACTCTAAAGAGCGATATCAGTATCATTTTTTGCAACAAATTTATTTAAACTTTTTTCTCTTCCCCACTCTCCTTTAGCGCGTGCTGCACATTCCTCATGCTCACTCCATGTTCGTGACCGGTCTGCAGTTTCTGCCCATCACCAATGAGGAGGGACCGCCCATTTCTAGCGACACGGAGGCAGCGGTGCTCTCCATATCCGTGGACAATAAAGTTTGCATACACAGCCTGCCGCAGCGACGTACGTAATCCCGATCTCTTTAATCTTATGCGTCATGTTTTAAGGTTCTCTTTCTGTTCATTGCAGGCACGATTCCTGTCTGGCTTGCCATTCTCTTTTTGATTGTAATGATATTCGTGGTGTTTGTGTTCTGCTCGTACATTGGCATCTGAAGACGAAGACTGGGGACCAGCTAAATCAATTTGCATTATTAGTTCATAAACAATTTTTAGTTTTGTAATAGGCTCCACCCCAACCATGCTCCCGCTAATTATTTTAAGTGTATAGTTGTTTTTGTGCCGGCTGCCTTATCTCTCTTACACACTGTATTTTTCGTTATTGTATCATAATTTGCCATCTCAATTTTCCCCTTTCTACTAGTTGTTATATTGACAGTAATTAGCTTGCAATCGAATTGGTAATTAATAATATGAAGGAAAACAAAATAAAACGGGTGAATGAACTGCAGTTATATAGCAATAAATGGAATATGCTTAACAAAAGAAGCATTTACTTACAGTTTAAATCTTTCGTTTCGGCAATAAAATTGTAAATTGTTGGCTAACCAAAATTCACCTTCAACTTTTTTTATTTCAAATGAAATTTTTTTTGCGCGTCTGTAAATTAACAGCAACTTAACAGTGTGCACAAATTCAATTGTGTGCCATTCACGAAAAATATAACATGTGTTAGCTCCAATTGGCACTGCTAGCATTTTGATATCTCATTATTTCGAATTTTAACAAAATTTTAAATGCACTGCAATTTTTTTAGATTTTTTTAAACTGTATTTTACAATCTATTATACTTAGTTGCAATCGAATAACCGTTAATTGAAAACATTCACATGTTAGCTTCAACTGGCAGGGCTCGCTTTACGTTTGCAAAGCTGGAAAGTTTGCAACTAAATAATGTTAAATGACCGCAAACATTGATTACTTAATATCTTAAACACTTTAATTGATCACAATTTTAATTTATGCACTTATTTCGACAAATTTTCGTTCACCCGCGCATTTTACTGGTCTTCTGCAAATGAAGAGTTGCTAAGCACTAAATATCGATCTATATTGATTAATTGCCATTCACCGAAAGCGTAGACAACTGACTCTAATTGACAGTTTTGTTTTACATTTCCCGCCTGCTGCTCAAATTTGAATTTAAAATTTATTTTATTTTTACGCATTTTGTTTTTATTTCGCTTGCGCTTGCTTGTAATATTTCATGCTACAATTTATAACTATATGTATATTACTTAGCGTTTACAAAAAATGATTTATGGCGCACTCTGAATATGCGATTTTACATAGTTTTTTTTTTTGTTTTGTTTTGTTTTAAATGTAAACTTAATTATGCTTGCTTGCTCTTTGCTTATCAGTTCATTATTCTCCATATAGTAAAATAGTGTTTTGAATTGTTGTGATTTACATTAAAGTGAATTTTGTTGTATGAAGTTTGTTTCTTTCGTTTCGTTTCAAATTTTTTTACTTTTGCTTGTATAAAATATAAAATGCATATCAAATTGAGTTTATTTTTTGTTTTTGTTTTTGTTTTGATTACTTAATCATATAATGATTTTATGGGCGCGCATTAGTTACATAATTATTTAATTGCATTTATAAATATGTATGTTTAGAATTATATGTATGTATATTAATTGTGTTTATTTGCCGCTGCTGCTGCTGCTGCTGCTGCTGCTGCTGCTGCATATTGCCAATATGGCCTTAATTAGCATAAATATTTAAATGTAGCTTATTATTGTTATTGTTTTTCTTCTTTTTTTTTCATGGTTGGACTTTCTCTTTGTTTAAATGTGAAATTCAATGCCAATTGTTGTAAGGTGACTTAAAACATAAAATACAACGCACAAACAAATTCTAAAAAAAAGAAAACATTTAACAAAATCCACAATTTAAAATTACACATATGTATAAACGTAATAGGATACATTTTTTTTTTATGTTTTTAAACAAATTTCTTCTCATTTTTTTTTATATAATACTTTTGGCATTTCTCGCTGCTAAAAAGAAAACATAAACACAAATACGAACATCAATTAAAGTAAAACTAATTTCAGTTAGAATTTGTTGAACAGTCTTTATGCTGATTAGTTGCCGCTCCCACTACGAGGCCTTGGCGAACTGGATAACCGAGCTCATGCGCATCACCTTAGCGCCGCCAGCGTTGCCGCCATCTGCACCACTTGCCGCAGCTGATGTCATTGTGGCAGCATCGCCTGCGCCGTGTGCGGCACCGCTGCCGCCGCCACTGCTGGCCTCGCCCTCGTTCATGTAGTGCTTGCGCTTGCGCAACGGCAGCGTCATCACGTTCCGGTCGGCCATCATCAGGGAGTCGCTCTCCGGCGACGAGCTGCGCTCCGGCGACTCCGTGCTGGACCGCAGTCCAATGGCCGCCTCGACGCGTCGCACAATATCCGCATTGGGCAGGGCAGATCTGCAAGCACCGAAATGGATTAATATCAAATTGGTTGTTTTTTTATTGATGTAGCAACTACTCACTCGTACATGGGCACCGGCACATAGCCGTTGTGGAGTCCATGGCGCGCCAGGTCGCCGCGCTTGAAGTGCTCGATGAGCACGTTCGCCTCGTGGGTGTCGTCGTAGTTGGCCGCCAGATCGCTGACCAGCAGCGCGGGCTGCTGTGGCTCCTGCTGTGGTTGTGATTGTTGGGTTTGGGTTTGGGGTTGGGGTTGGGGTTGTGGCGTTGCCGCATGACCCCGTCGCAGCTGCACCATTTGCCAGGCGGCCGCTTTCACATCTTCATCGTCAGCGTCCTGATCGCCGCGTGCTATTCTGGCCGCCTCGAGCAGCGCGGGATCAATGATCTGTCCGGCTGTCGTTGGCTGCGGCTGCAGCTCCACTAAACTGGGCTGATAATAGACCATCGCTGGCTGCTGCTGTTGCTGCATGCTCAGATCCGTGGGCAGCTCCTCGTCCGCATAGCTGGACACCAGCTGGGCGCTGGAGACGCCGCTGTCCCGACTCAGTCCGTCCGGTTCGTTGGGCGCCGATGCGGCCAGATATTGGGGCGACGCCTGGCTGCTCGACGGCGAATACACCGACGAAAGCGAGCTGGGCGAGAGCGGCGAGGAGACGGTCGCAGCTGTTGCTGCCTTGGCTGCTTTCGCTCCACGTGGCTGGCGCGGCTTCTTCACCGCTGGCGGCGAGCTGGGCGGCGAATTGTTGCTGCTCTCCGAGTTGCTGGCTATCGACGAGTTGGAGTTGGAGGTGGTGGTGGAGGAGACCGGTGTCGCTGCAGCGGCTGCCGCTGCCGCCGCCTCCACCTCGTCCTCGGGCAGCTCGTTGGCGTGGCCCTTGATGTGCGCCTCCATCTCCTTCTTGTTCTTGAAGGTCTCGTCGCAGATGGTGCACTTGTAGCACTTGGCGCCGTAGTGCTGGACGCGGTGCAGCTTCAGCACGTGGTTGTAGCCAAAGTCACGGAAGCAGATGTCACAGTGGTACGGCTTCTCGCCGGTGTGGGTGCGCGAGTGCACCTTGAGCTGTTTCGAGCAGGTGAACCCTTTGCCGCAGCCGGGCTCCGGGCACTTGTACGGCTTCTCGCCGGTGTGGGTGCGCATGTGGATCACCAGCTGGCCGGACTGGATGAAGGTCTTGGCGCAAACGGAGCACTTGTGCGGACGTTCGCCTGTATGGATGCGCATGTGGCGATGCAGCTTGCCGGAATGCTCGAACGCACGGCCGCACACGTCGCACTTGTACGGACGCTCCTTGGTGTGGATGCGCCGATGCACCTGCAGATTCTCCTTGACGCTGAACAGCTTGTGGCAGAACTCGCACTCGAACGGACGCTCGCCCGTGTGCGTCCTGTAGTGCCGGATCTGCAAGAATTCAAAAGTGAGTATAAATTGAGTTTTTTTTAGATAGATAATATATATTATTTATATATTTATTCAAATAAATTTCACTTATCTTCCTTTTCATTTTGATATATGAAATTTTAGTTTAAAATATTTTATTATTTTTTACTGAAATTCCATTTGTGCCATTCAAATTCCTCACATCTTCATTAAAGTCTAAACTGTCTTAAATTAAGACATAAAAGTCTTAGAAATTATTAAAAATAGTAAAATTTTCAAGTTTTTTACGTACTCACTTTTTGAGTTTCAAATAAAGTTTAAAATACTTAAACTGTCGGACTTGAATCAATATTTAATGTCTTAAAACAAAAAATTAAAAATCTCAAAACAAGATACAAAAATTGTCATTATCAAATATGGTTTGAATTCTTTTTTGAAACTTGAAAATACCAAATACCAAAATTTTAAAAGTTTTGGACTTAAATAAAGATTTTAAAGTCTTAAAATAAGACATAAAAATCTTGAATTAAGATAAAAATATTGTCAATTTGAAAATACCGAAATACTTTAAGACAGTTAAAGTAACAAGATAAAAAATCTTGAATTAAGATGAAAAAATTGTCATCAAAATACTGACATACTCAACTTAAATCAAGATTTTACTGTCTTAAAATAAGATATAAAAATCTTTAATTAAAATGAAAAAATTGTCATTATCAAAATAATGAAATACTTAAATTCTCGCACTTAAATCAAGATTTAACTGTCTTAAACCCAGATATAAAAATCTTAAATTAAGATAAAAAAAATTGTATTTATCAGTATAGTGACGAATACACTTACCAGACGCGCGGGCACCGCGAATGTCTTGTGGCACACGTTGCACTGATAGGGATCGGCGCCGGCGGCGACGTTCGCCAGCGGCTTGATGGTCGGACTCTTGGGGATGCCGCCCAGGGGCTGTCCCGCCTCGTTTAGCTCGATGGGCGGCGTGTTGGCGTTGGCGGAGCTGGCGTTGTAATTGGAGACGGAGCCGCTGCTGCTGTTGCTGTTGCTGCTGCCTTTGAGGCCCAGCAGCAGGTCCGCGTTCTTCGCATGGGATTTTGTGTGCGAGGTGTGCGCCGACTTGCTGCCGAAGGTCATGCCGCACTGCTCGCACTTGAACTGCGGCTTCTGGCGAACGGTGGCGGCCGGCTTCGATGTGCTTGCCAATGGGCCAAAGCTCAATGGCGGCTCTGTTTTAATGCGCTGCTGTGTTGTTGTTGTTGTTGTTGCAGCTGCTGCCACTGTTGTTGTTGTTGTTGTAATACTTTCATGTTGTTGCTGTTGCAGGTTCAATTGATATTGTTGTTGTTGCTGCTGCTGCTGCTGCTGCTGCATTTGCAGCTGGCGCTGCTGCGGCGTCTGCAACAGCTCGTACTGCTCATGCTGGCCGCTAGGTGGCGCTCCACTCGTTGCGGCAAGCGGCGCCTGCAGGCAGAACTGCGCCTGGCTGGGTTGCTCCGTCTTTATAAGCAGCTGGTTGGCGGAATAGTAAACCATGTTGGTTGTGGCTGAATCTGCAATACGAAAAAAATAAAAAAATATATTTTTAACATTTTTTAAATAAAATATAATCGACAATATGCGTAGAAACTGATGGACTTCCATATTAAAACATACGTTATAAATAAATTACAAATTATGTTTCGAATAAAAACGTTAAAAAAATTTCAAAAAAAATAAATAAGAAATATTATAAAAATGCCAGTTGCCAGTTGTTAATANTAATAAAAAAAAATAACAATTTTAGCTTTAAAAGCTTATAACTTCAGAAAATTTTAAGTTTTTTTTAAAAATTTAAAATAAAATTTTTTTAAAAATATTTAAAAATTTAAAAAACTATTTTTAATCTATATAAGAAACAAAGAAAATTTTAAGAAAGAGTTTTTATTTTAATTTTATTCAATTTTAAAAATTGCATATAATAACGAAATTTAGAAATTAGAAATAAAAAGTGTGTAAAAATTATTTTGCTTAAAAAAAACTATTAAAAAATTAAAACAATCAAAGCAAGCAAAAATTAAAATATAAATATTTGTTAATGAAATTCTCAACCAACTGAATATTCAGCAATGTTCAGCAATATTTCTTATAAGATCTTAACAAGAAACCCAAATGCGTTTCATTGCTGTTCATTGAATTCTCAGTGGTCAATTCAAGAAATATGATGGGAGCAGTGCAACCCCAGATTTTACATCCAGAACAATCTCGACAACCTGCACTACGCATTTTCCTTGGAAAAGCTGGGCGATGAGTAACAACGCAAAAGCCCAAAAGGTAGCCGCGCATTAATATTTGGGTGGTTGGGAAAAACCTAAAACGCAATCAAGGGTGTGTGGGGGACAACAACAACAACAACAACAACAAAAATAACCACCCTGCATGCGCTCGAACTACGCAATTTTCTGTTATTGCCGGCCCAAGTTTTTCACGAAAACTAAGAAAAAGGGGCCGCAAGGAGTGTCACTTCCGTGTAAGCGAAAGAGCGAGAGAAAATATGGCAGAGTGTGCGGGGGGGAATTTTGCTTTTTTGACGCAACTACGCAATAGAACGTTAAGTTCCTGGGGTGCCATGGAAAACTTCCCTGAAATGGGAAATTTTTGCATCTTGTAAGCTCTGAAACCGGCGTTTGTTCTCCCCTCTCTCTCGCTCCCTCTCTCACGCACACTCTCGCTGTTTGTTTGTTATTTTAATTGACTCCCCCCGCAAAACCCCCCCTAAACAAAAAAAAAAACGGCGTATACCAAAACAAAATGGCGCACGCATTTGTTTGGTGTGGGATTTATGGCAAAGTTTTTCCGGTCTTCTTGGTACCTTTTCCATTCATTTTCTTTGGCGCTGCTTTAGCCTTGTTCTTGGTTATATCCACCAGTTCCGTGCCGGATTTAGTCAAAGCATCCTTAATCCAATTCTGCTTGGTTGCCCAAGTTTTCTTCTCATTCGCTCGTTCAGTCATTTTTCAGGTGTAAAAGTTTCCCCAATTGAAACAGTTTGCAAAATTTTGATTTTCAATTTAGTGTGTGTGTTTTTTTTTTACAGTCTACTTTTCTTGCATTTTAAGTCTTGGATTTTATTTAAATGTTATTTGTTTTTATTTTTTTAGAGATCTTCAGTTGAGGTAGTTAAAAAACAAAAACTGTAGTCGAATTTTCAGACTTATTTTTTGTACTGTTTGCTTTTTAGGTAAATCAGTCCTGAGTTCAATATATATATATATATGTGTTTATATATAGCAGCAGTCTTAAGTTCTAGGCATCAATTTGTATTATAAAATATTTTTTATATTTTTTTTATATTTTTTTAAACCAGAATTTTCATTTTACGCGTAATTTTTTGCTTAATTACACTCTTTTTGATAATTTTGATGATTTTCTTTAGGTCTTTCGACTGTTGCACTGTCGGCGGTTGATAATGTTGATAATTTTGCTGCTGCTGTGGATGATGATGATGATGATGATGATGGTGATGATGATGATGTGGTATGTAATGGCTGCCTTGACCCGTAAACTTATTCATTCGCATTTTTCTGAACGATCTCAAGATATCGTTCATTGGGAAATCGGTCATTTTAGTGATACGCAAACACACACACGCACGCACGCACACACACACACACACACACGCTCACTGAGTTGGAGGCGAGTGCAGAGTTCACATTGCCGCACGCGAAGCTCTACGTTTGATGGTGCACCGAAGACTGGTGGGTGAGTTGCCCAAAATAATGCCGAGAACCGAAAAGCCGAAAAAAAAAATACCCAAAACCCAAACCAGACCAAAACCAACCACCACCGGGCCCATTGATCTGATGAAGCAAAGAAAAGAATTTCCCAAGTGCGCGACGCGCATTCAATTGGAAAAGCGTGTTTTTTTTCTGTTCGCTCGCTCTCCGATTTGTTTGAGTGGTTTTGAATGTGAGCTACAAGTCAGGGAATTTTTGAAGTACTTTCAGGTTTGAGCAAATTGAAAACCAGTGGGAATTTATTAGTTAAAAGGTATTTTTTGTCTAAGGGATTTTTGTTGAGTAATCTCTATATTTGAATGTGGGAAATTATTTGAGTACTTCCTAATTCGAGCAGTTCATAAATTTTTTTGAGGGAATTTTCTGAGAATGTTTAGCTTGAGTGAAAAAATATTTAAGCAGTTTCTAATTTGACTAAATGAGTTCGTAAATTTAAATGGGCAATTATTGAGTTAAGTAGAAACACAGAAATGAAACAAGAAATGAGACCTTTTTTTTAAACGTAATTTAGGAATATTTGAGATTGAATATTTCGAGTCGAAATTACTACTAAACTGTTTCTATGACTCATGCTAAAAAAAAACTAGTAAAATAAAATAAATCAAAAATCTTATCAAATCGATAGCATTACAAAGGTGTGCCAAAAAACTGATTTTTTCAAATGATTCATGCTGAACTTGATACATTAATCTACATAATACCCCCAATTATATAACACACGTATGTGAGTATAGTATATGGGGCTGCCAGGCGTATTATCAAACGTGCCATAACAGTTAAAGTGTCTTTTGATACTAAGTAAATTGCAGTTTTTGCAAATCATATTATTAGATTAGATTAGATAGGGGGGTCCGGACGGGCCTAGCGCAATAGGTTTGAAATAGTGTGGAGCACTCGATGATCAGAACTGATAGAAGGCACCTTATGAAATACGGTTCAGATTAATACGTCAAAGACTCAATAATAAACACGCTGAAAGCAACTAAATATTAATAAACTTAATCGAAAGATTTGTATAAGGCAAAGATTATGAACCCAAAAAAAATATATTTAAAACATATTTAATATTTTTAAAAGTACTATCAGTATTAACCATATATAATATATAATAAATTGTTGTATAAAATGGAAAAACTCAATGCTTCTTCTTAATTTTCTTACATTTAAGTTTCTATGTATTTCAGTTCTCACAGATCTTTAGTTTTATTATCGTTTCCACCTTCGACAACTCAAAATATGAAAAGCACGAAAAGCATGAAAAAAATCCAATGGTAAAAATACATATTTTTTGTTGTTGTTGTTGTTGTCTTCTGTAGCACGCAAGTTCAAGAAACTTTTTCAAGTTTTTTTGTTTTTGTTGTTTACACTACCAGGTGTGTGCTAGTGTGCGTGTGTGTGTGTGTGTGTGTGTTTGTTGGTCTGCGCCTCACACAATTCGTTAAACTGGCGCAAAAGTTCATTAACATTCGACACAAAAACTATTTTCGTGTGTCTGTTGAAACCAAATTAAATGTATGTGTGTGCGTGTGTGTGTGTGTATTGTATGATCTTTTTCGTTCTCTCTTCTCCACCTTTCTGCATAATTCGCTCTCTTGCTCTAACTGACAGTGCGCGCTTTGAAGGTAAACCCAAAATGATTTTTTTTTCGTTTTTTCGTTTTTATCTATTTATGAGGTTAAAAGCACGACGGTCAATGATCGTTGAGATCTACTTCCCCGCTCTCTCTCTCTCTCTCTCTCTCTTTGGGCCTACTCTCATATAGAGCTGGGAAATATTCGTGTGTTTCGTTTGAAATCGAGCTGTTTACCGTTATTTTGTTGGGATAGCTCAGAAATAGAGCGCAACGCGCTTCAAACTGGTCTTCAAAAAAAATATATATATTTTTTTTAAGCGGGTTCGTTGTTTGTTGGATAGATCAGTAAAGCGGTCTAATGTGATGATAAGAACGAGAAAAATTAGATAAAGATGGGCAACAAATGAGGGAGAAAGACACAGGGAGGGAGAGGGAAAAAATTATAATGCCATAAGATTAATTTTATAATTATTATTATGAGAGCAGCTTTTTTTTAGATTTATGTTTGAGAAAATAAAGTAAATTAAATTGTAATTAAATTGTATTAAAGCTGAATAAGTTTTTTTTTTAAAATAATTCATTCAAATTTTAAGTGTAAGAGAATTCTATAATGGTGAAAAAAATTTATAAAATTAAAAAAAAAATACTTAAAAATTCGAAATAAACTTATTTAGAAGCTGAAATGATTTGTGTGATTTAGTGATATATAACTCTACTAAATAATATACGAAAAATGCAAATATATTTTTATTTTAGTTATTTAAAACATGCTTAAAATATGCTATAAATATTTGTAGACAGCGAAACATAAATCACCCAATCAAGCAATTAGTGAGAACTCAGCCCGCAGACCAAACACCTCTCAAAATACAAACAGATATATTTACATATCCAAGTATATATATGTTTGTTTATATATGTATATGACACCGTATATCTCCATAGTATATACCCTATGGACAGCTACAACTTGATGTTGTTTCTGTGTTTGTTATTTTTTGGGGAGGTCAATGAACATTTAAATAGAAGCAAATTGTAAGCTTTTTCTGTCGCCCTCTCGTTTTCTCAGTGCCTCTTTCTCTGTCTGTCTCCTTTGCTGCGTTTTGTTTACGTATTTTCTGGCTTTTTGTCTGGCGTATCCATTACAAGCGGTTTTCTTGTTGTTGTTGCTATTTCATCTATTTGTTGCATTCAATTTAAAAGCGTTCACGATAAGATATATACAAAAAAATATATATATATTTTTTTTTTGTTTAGTCTAGTTAAAAGAAATTTCAATGTGGGAAAACTACTGAATGAAATATTGTTGCGGAAGCTTCTCAGGGACGCACTAAAAAAATCAAAAAAAAAAAAAAAATAAAGAAAAGAAGAGCAAGAAAATAATAAGTCGCATGACCGATAAGATATTGATAAGCGAAACTTGTGACATTTCACTAAAGAAGTACGTGAGACGGAACTTTGTTCTTAATGATTGCTGGAAATACCCAAACGAGTTGTTGTTGTTGTTGTTGGAATATTCCAGAAATTAGAAACGCAATTGTTTTAATTGAAATGTAAATAAAAACTTGTCTTTTTTTTTATTTGATTTATTTATTTTAATTTTTTGTTTAGTCTGTTTTTTTACAAATTTTGTTTACACACGTAAAAATATTTCAGCAAAAAGTAAACAGACTTTTTTTAAGAATTAAATTAATATTTTATAAAAAGCTTAAAGCTTTTTTTCTTTTGTAATTAGACAGTTAACGGTTAAAAGTCATTCATTAAAAATAGAACGGGGCTTTCCACAGGCTGAAGGATGTGTATGTCCTTCTAATGTCCACAAATAAAAATTGCGAAGGTCTAGACGAAGAGATTAGCACAAGCGTCAGCCGAGAACCCACACACACACACACACACACACACACACACACGTAAATATGTATACACACACACACACGTAGTCTGTTCTTTGTGTAAGCGAGCGAGTCAGAGAGTGGGGGCAACGGAGAGAGGGTAACAAACAAAAAAAAAGCGAACGAACAAATTATATATCTGTATATAGTCAAGCGGTTGGCCTAGGTCAAAACGACAACGTCGCGCCGGCAGCGAAGACAAGACGCGCAGCGTTTTGAGAGCTGAGCGTGGCTGATATTCTAATGGGTTGAGGAGGAGAGGGGGTGGTGTTGTTAGCGTTTTTTGCTATTTAGCGGCGCGTGTGCAAATTAAAATAATAAGTTTTAATAATAGATTTTCATGAGCATGACTTGCCAGTTTTGCGGCAACTAAAGTTGATAGATAATCAAATGTGACGCAAGTTGTCGTTGTAATAATGGGTTTCAGTTCGCGTTAGTTGGCTTAATGTTCAATATTTTCATGTCAAGGTAGTTGGGCGAAAAGGAAATCAAGGCTGCAGTAAAAGCAACCCCAACAAGGATAGATTCACTTTCGCACATGCAAATGCTTCCCTTTCATTTTGCAGTCTTTCTCTCTCACTCTGTTTCCAATAACCTTCCCAGCCACCTACAGACCAGCCTGCAATCAGCAGCAACAATAACAACATCAACATCAAGATTTAGCGTTGCTTACTCACTGCATATACATACATACATACATATACACGCGCACAGCTGCAAACAATGACAGCAACAACGACAGTTGCGCATTGCCTGCTATTGTCGAAAACTTAGGCACAGCCTCCTTATGGCTGCCTATGTAAAATGAAACCAGGCAGGCAATGTGCTGTCGAAAACACTTGCACGCCCTCCACGTGTAGTTCAAGTTCATGACAAAACGACGAGCAAAGCAAGCACACGAGCGATATGCAACCGAGAGAGTGTGAGAGATGACTGTGTATGAGTGAGCAGTGTGAGATTGCGTTGCTGCCGCTGCCGCTGTCGTTGCCTGCTGTTGACGCTTGCGTTCGCTGCCAACGCAAGCAGCGCAGTGCAGTTTTCTGCTAGGGGATTTTTATGTTCACCTATGCATGTGTGTGTGTGTGTGTGTGTGTGAACATCGCAAATTTAGCATTGCATACTTTTTTCAAGCGCTCATTAAATAATCTAGAATATTGCTTATGCTAGCCATTTTCGTTGGTTTACCGTTAACAAAATTACAAAATTTCGTTTACACTTTGATAGCAGAAAAAGACGCTGCGCTCAGCGCAAGTCCAACCGGCGACAAAGCAACCTCATTCCGCGCGCTCGCCACACAAAAGGGTCAACAACCTACGAAAAGCTCGTGACGACGATAATACAACAATATTGGGTATATATATTTTTTTTTTGTCGAAAAATGTAAAGAAAAGAAATCCGAAAACAAAGTGAACATGTAGCATACACATGTGTGTAGAGTGTGTGTGTGTGTGTGTGCGTGTAAAAAGAAATGTGAAGCTTCCAGCCAGACTCGAAATTTCAGCTGCTGCCGGACTGGGGGATCGTGTTGTTGTCTCGTCTGTCGTCTGGATCGGCAACAGCAACAACAACCACAGTCAATATATAAAAATTTGTGGAAACCTCAAAATAAATATGTGTACTTGCGTACACACACACACACACACACATACAGTAAATAATTCGAAACCGAAAAAAGAGGCGGCAGCATGCACAAGTGTTATTTTTTTTTTTTATTCTCTCCATTTTTTTCATATGTGCTGAATTTAATTTCTTCTTTGTTCGCTGCATCGACGAGAAAAGAAGTGACAGAAATGGGGAAAGAAAGAGAGAGGGGGAGAGAAAGAGACAGTGGAGCAGACATATTGGTTTTTGCATTTGGTGTCATTATCGGTGTTAAATAATTAAATAAATTGTTTATTTATGAGATGAGATTTCGAAAATAATCAAGCGAGGAGTGTTTCAAGAATTTGCAATGAAAACAAAGAAACAAGTTTTCAAATGTAAATAAGCATGAAATATGTGTGTTTGTGTGTGTGTGAGAGGCATAAGCTTCCGGTAATGAAAATAACATTGATTTAAATTTGTTTTGGGGGGCGTTGTAGCTGGGTGTGTAAGAAAGAAGAAGAATAAAGGGAGGCAACTGCCAAAAGCTTAAGTTAAATATGATCAACATGATCAACATGATAAAAATTGTGGTTTTTGGAATTACAAAGGTGGAAAATTATGATCTTTATTCTAATTTTATTAAAATTTAAAGTAGCATAAAACCTGTTGTCACATCCAATATCCTGTAGATACATTTGGAACTTATATAACTACATACACACATAAATAAGTGGAATACCAGTTTGCTTGCTGTATATACACAAGTATACACAAACAAATTTATGTATTCAATTCTTTTTTTTTTTTGGCAAAACTCGTTTGGCAGGTTGTTTGACAACTAACCCTCGCAAGAAAGCTTGAACACATTGTTTTTTTTGTTAGAATCTTTTTTTTTTTGGTAAAGGGCAAAAGCTTTAGAGCTCGAATCTGTGAATACTGACCAAGCCTAAGGCGTAACTGATTATATTTGTAAGCATTATCTAGCTGATCAGGCACGAATACTTTGCCCAAAGAATCAACAAATAAACTGAATTAAAAAAGCAAACAGCTTTTATATAGTACGCAAATGTTAATTGCATTAGAAAGAAAGACAGATAGAGAGAGACTGCATAAGTCAGCCACAGCTGCGCCTTGAACTTGAATTTAAGCAAGCAGCCGCAGCGACTGCGACAGCGACTGCGATGTGGCCTTCAAATGAAGTTCGGTACAGTGAACAAATTGAAAATTAAATGCGCATAACAAACGCAAGCATGCAAAAGCTACCACAGCAACACCAGCAGCAGCAGCAGAGAGAGCGCGAGAGAGTGTGAGAGTCCGGCAGAGAGCTTATGTGCAATGCAGGCGCGTACAGCCAACAGCTGCGTCAAAAAGCGACGACGCCGCCGCTGCAACTGTCCTTGAACTTGGTAAACTTTTTTTTTTCGTTGCTGCTTCTTGTTGTTGTTTTTCCAAACGAAGGACAGCAGCACTTGAACGCGCACACACACACACACATACAGAGAAGGCCAATCGAATGCACAAGCTGCGTCCACCATTTGTTTTATTAATGTGCAGCGGCGTCGACGTCAGCTGCGATGCCAAGCAGAGCGGCAGCAACAATGCGTTCTTCATATATGGCTTCAAACTGCTCGGCCCATAGGCCTGTGGTGGGATATTTGGTGAGCGTGAGTATCGATAAAGTAAAATGGCGGCCTGATATTGGTCAAAGTATTTTTATTATTAATAATTATTTTAAATCAAATTAAAATTCAAATATTAGTTGTACTATAATTTAAAAAACAAAATAATAAAAAAATTTAACAACATTTCCAGGAATGCTTTTTAAATAAAAATGCCTTAAATTCTTATCGCAAAGATCCTCTTGACTTACATATAACATTTAAGTTTTGTGTGTGTTGCTTTTTAAAAGGGAAGTTTAGTTTAGGATTTCCTAGAAAGTGCCGACACAAAAAAAATTTATGCGCCGTTACTAAGCGACAAGAAACGAAAAAAAAAAACCAAATCAGCGATTTCACAATTCTGCTAAGCAAAAGGAAAAAAAAAATGAATAAATAAATAAAAACCTGACCACAGAGCACAAAACAAAAAAAAAACACTATGAATCAAGCAAAAAACCAATAGAACACATCATTTATTCAGAATTGGCAATTAGAACAAAGAAGTAAACACACAAACAGACGTAAATACATAAGTATGTATGTGTGTGTGTGTGTAGGTGTGTCATATATAGTTGAAACCGATATACATACATATAGGTAATACATGCGAAAATTGTTAAGCAAGGTCAACATTTTTTTATACGTATTATATACAAATATATAGAGAATTATTTCACCAATATAAATAACGTTGCGCTGCCCAAAAGTAAATATGTATTATATATTTATATAGCCTATATCGTGATAAGCACAAACACAAGCAAAGAATGTTCAAGAATGCTAACAGTAACAACAACAACAAGTAATATAATGAGCTTACGAATAAAATGTGATCGACTATCAGGTACCCTGTCATGAGCTTTACTATTTAATAATTTATTTACATATTTAGGTAAAATGTTTTCTTGATTTATGTTATTTTAACCAACGAATTTTGTAAAATATATATTTTAGTAAAATTTTAGAAATTTTCTTTTTTTAGAGACCTTCACACTGCATTTTATTAATCAATCTCTAGAGGGTATTCAAAATATGGCGGATCGTGGCAACAGTTTTTGAGGAAATGCGGTGTTTATCTGAACTTCTACATGCGTTTTGTATATAACATAAAATTTCGAATACACACACACACACACACACACACGCACACACACACACACACACACACACACGCACTCATACAAAAACAAACACAGCTTTACGCATGTCTGCGAACCGGCTTTTTGCGTTAGAATTCATCTTCAGTCTGTGTGTATCCGAAAGATACACAACTGATTTTGCGTATGTGTGCTGCAATACAAAATTTAATGGGGTAGGCAAAGGGTCGACAGAGACAACAAAATGTATTTGGCAAATATATATTTAACATATAAATAAAATTTATTTTGCTAAATACATTTTTCAAAACACAACTTAATAAACTTTATAAAAAAAAAATTTAATTAAAAAAAAAAACAGTTTTATTTATTTTTGGAATTCGTTTATTGATAAGCCCCAGCTTAACCTGTACGCTTTAATAATAAGAACACATAAAGCCTACAGATTTTTCGGAAAGGAACAAATTTTTGTAGAATTTGTTGATAAGTTCCAATTGGAATTTTAAAGCTAATATTTGGCATATTTTTGCTATTATTTTTATGATTTCCTTTTCAGTTTGGTTTGTTGGTTTATTGTGGCACTTGAGCGTCGTTCAGCGTATTTTGATCAAGGGTTTTTCTTTATAAGTAAGAGTCAATGGCTTTTTTACGGTAGGACAAAGTTTACCAGAATTTCAGGGTATTACTTCTACTACTATATCGATATTATTGCGCTAATAAAGATTACAGTTTTTACGATCTCTGGGGAAGCGTATTAACTATGACATAATGTGATAGAGAAAACGTATTAAAAGAGATTTCAAAAATATTTAAAATATGCTATAAAAATTATTTCCTATAGCAAAACGAGCTCAAGATTAATTTATAAAAAATCGAAACATTAATTTATGTATTTATGTAAATCAAACAGGGAAATGAATGCAAAAAATCCGAAGATAAAAATACACATCCGATGTGTTTATCATATATTTATCTTTCGATAAACGATTGTGATCAAAACATAATCGCAAAAAAAAAGTAAAATACATATGAAACTAAAACTTTTAGCATTCATTCATAAAAAGTAGTTAAGTAGTCAAAGATACATTCAAATGCCGCATCGATAAGCGGCGCTGATAACAACAGGTGGGAACGTGAATGAACGCAGCAACGGCCGCGAATGCGGCACAAAGAAAACGAACAGCCGCAATACACCTACGTAAATCAACTGGCGAAAACGGTCGCCGATAACAGCGATAACAGCATTCGAGATTCTGGTTTTTGGTTCGCGCACTGTGAAATGCTTTTGCTTTTATAACTTTCGGTTAAACAATTTCCTGTGCTCCAACACAAACACAAATACCCCAATATCAATTTCGAAGATTATTTTGGCATTTCATGTTGCTGCCGAATATTGTTATTGGTATTATTGTTTTTGTAGTTTTTGTTGTTGTGCCTTGTTGACGCTGGTACTGACCTTCAGACACAAAATTAGCAAATAGATAAAAGACAAAAATACTTAAACAAACAAAAAAGAGGAATTTTTTTTTTTGGCACGGGACTTTTTATCGCAATAGAAAGTGCACAAGTCGACAGTTATATCAATAAACGTTATATAGTGCAGATAGCTTGATCAGATTGATGATGATTGAATATTACTTTTATTAATATTATAAAAATATTTATATTTCATTTATATGGTTTTTCGAACCTGGATTGATTGATGCGAAATAGTTTTTCACAAATTTCGCCAAACCTAAATCCAAAAAACCAAAAATAAAACTAAATATTTTCCCTAATATAATTAATCAATAACTTTTGGGTGCAAGCACACTAAAACTTTATATCTCTGTGTAATCAGTAAAAAAAAAACAAACGTTAATTAAAGAACCGCGCGATCCTTTTTCACTGAAAGTCCGTGACTCACTCGATGGCCAAACATGAGTCACCTGCTTAGGAAACCCCTTGGTATTATACGGCGCACAATTGATCATTATCAAAACAAAAAAAAAAAAGTAATATTAGCAAGAACCAAATCAGTTGCTGTAAGCCCCATTGGACTTGGATAATGATGACGATGAGTCAAGGGACGCTTTCTATATGACCTTAGGGTTTGAGTCATCGGGAATCTAGTAGAAATGGTCTGTTTTGGTGGGTGGTGGGTGGCGGATGGGTGATGAGTGATTCTTTTCGTTGATTAGCTAGGTACAAGTGCGACTGCATTGTGCAAATCACTAAAATAAAGAAATTCATCATCCAAGCGAAACAGAACATTTATTTTTTTGCGAGTCATGGGGCGTATGCGTGATTTTAGCCTAAGGCAATATTTATATGTGTTGTGCAACGTAATTATTATTATATAAATTGCTTAATTTTGTGCGTCATCTAAGATTTCTAAAATTGTGAAATCAAAAAAAAAATTTTGAAATTTCTAAAATAAGTTTACGTATAAAATAAATGTAGATTTTTGGTTCAAAAACAGGAAAAAAAAACTTCGACTAAAGTTATACAATTATAAATAAATATACAAAATTTATAAAATTTATAAAATTTAAAAAACAAAAAAAAAATTTTTAAATTTCTAATTCATGTTTTAAAAACAATAAACTTACCATAAAATGAATACAAAATCCACAAATGTTTTCCTAAATATTCCTTGCGGCGGCTTCCTGGTAATAATTCCCAAATGCAAATCCAAGTTTATGTTTGAATATTGTTGTTTTGGTTGTTTTGTTTTTAGTGCTTATTTCTAAATATTGCAAAATGTTATTTGCAAGCAGATTGTACCGTTATTATTTTTGACAAAAAAACACTTGTTGTCGCGCGAATCGACGGGCGGCAAGTGTTTTGTTTGTAGAACTTTTTCACTGTTGCGCACTCGAGTCGAGCATAAAAAAAGACTCGCCGCAAATCGTTAATCGAAATTGTCGCCTCACTCTATTGCTATCTCTGTCTGTCCGAGTTTGCACTTGTCGTTCGGGCAAATCACCAAATGCGTTTTGAGCGGTGTGTCCGTTAGAATCAGAACTAAGTTACGCGAGACGGCAGCGTTGACTGAGCGAACGCAGCGATCGCGACGTTCTAAAATGCCAAATGTTTAAGAATTGTACGCGGCGCAGTTAACGACGTCGCGACGCAGCCAAAAGTTGACTGTTCTGTTAAGCTCTCTGTGTGAGAGAGTGGGAGCGGGCGTAAAGAGAGCGAGCTGTTCGTAGTATAGTCACATGTAGATTTGTATGCGTGTGTGTGGGTGTGCGACGCTGCGCTGCCTTAAGCTTTGACGTTCGTTCTGCTGCTAACGTCTAATGCTTGTGCTTTTATACAAATTTTTAATGTTGTTGTATATATTTTCAAGTTTAATTTGAGCTCGTCGTTGTTGCTGCTTGCGGCGAATTTCCGTGTGTGTGTTATTTATTATCTTTGCCGCTTTTGATAATTTGCGCGTGTGTGAGTAGCTGCGCAGCACTAAAATTGCTGTTGTTGTTGTTGCTGTTATTAGCGCTTTATTGTTGCGCACATTCACACGCCACTATAAACAATATTGACCTAGGTTATATACTATACGTATACATACATACGCACATTATTTCTAATTTTTTTTTAAACGTTGCTTAGTTGTTTTTTGCTTTATAGATTTTTTTCTAGGTTATATTATTTTTATTTTACTGATATTCTTGCATTTAATAATTTATATTTAATTATATATTAATTGTATATTCGTTATCAGTCTTTCGTTAAACAAACAATTTACCGTTCATACAAAGAAAACACACACACAAATTAATTTAAGAATTGCACTTTTTTGTTTTTTTTTTTTCGTTTTGAAAAAAAAATTATAAACAGTTTTCAGCGTTGACTTCTTCTATTCGTATTTTGTTTTTGTTTTTACACTAAACAATAAGGCAAAAGAGATCATTTAACGTTCATATTATGATTATTATTGTTTAATATTTTTTAACAACAGCTTTTGCTTAGTTTTGCACAGTTAAAAGCTTTCTAATACTATTGAAAGTTCTTTTCAAAGAACAGAGAATCGCTGCCGTGTGACGTGTTGACGCGTCGCCAGCTCGCTGAGAAATACGAAATGGCGGCCAGCGTTTGAATATTTGCCGAGAACAACACGCTGGCAGCGCAGCGAGCACCGGCAGCGGCGTAAACGTAGCTGCGCAGCTGGCGTCGGTATTGAATAGCAGCAGCGGCAGCGACAGCGACAGCGACAGCGGCAACTGAAGAATGAAAGCGCTGCGTGTGCAAGTGTGTGAGTGTGTGTGTGTGTGTCTGTGCCTGTGTGCGTGAGCCGGCATTTGAGGCAGCAGCTGCTGTACCCCCCACCCCTATGTATGTATGAATGTACGAAACCTGAGGAACTTTTTTTTTTGTTTTTCTGCAGCCGCAACGAAGCCGTCGTTGCTGCTGTATTTGTTGTTGTTATTGCTATGTTATTTTCGGCAATTGGCATTGTTGCGTTGGCGTTAGCGTCGACAGCGACACTGGCAGCGGCAGCGACAAAACGCGCTCAACTTACTCAATAAAATTTTTATTATGATATCTACGCACACGAATATAATTCGTCGGCCGTTCAATTTGCATTGTTGTTGTTGTTGTTGTTGTTGTTGCTGCTGCTGGTTTTGGCTTTGCTTTGGTTCTTATCACAATTGTTATTTCTTGTATTTGGTCAGTTGTTTTTGACGCATTTATTTATTTTTTCGCAGCTTTTTGGTGACGTACGCAAATGTGTATACGTGCGAGTGTGTGTGTGTCGCGGGGGACATGCTCAATTTGTGATTTGTTGGCCAGATAAGATAACTAAAGCTTAAAGATCACATGATACAAAGTGCAAGCACAATAAATTGACAAAATTCAGTTGAACTTTGTTGAGTTTTGATAGCATTGATAAAAAAGAAGTAAATAACAGCAAAGTAAAAGTAATATTATTAAACGACAATATTTTCATATTCATTATTATTTATATTGTTTCAAAAAACAAAAACGTAATAAAATTGTTTAACAATTTTCTCGACAATATCTTCAGCAAGTCAATGCCCCCAAGTTTATAGCCCAAAATGTCTGCTGTCCGCCCCTCGTTTTTTTACCTCTTTCGCTGTGTTCCCCGCCCCTCCCGTCGTCATTTTTCGGTTGTTATCATTACAAAAAAGATTATTGACCCGAGATCTCTTTTGTCGAGCCACATTTATAGTCGCCAATAACAGCGCAAAAAAAAAAGAAAGAATTAAAATTATTGTGCATAAACAAAAAGTTCTTTCGAAAATTCGGCGAAATTTCATTAAGTGCAGCAGAAGAAAGCAGCAGCAGCAGCAGCGGCCGAGCGCAGCTTGCGTCAAGCATTTCCGCTGTCTGCGTTGCAGTCGACGCAGCTGCTGCTGCGGGGGGGGCATTCATTTCAGAACGGTGCAATAAATTCAAGCTTCATCCCTTTTTGGCAACGACCAACACCAACAGAAACGGCAGCGAGCCAAAAAACCAAAAACAAAATGCGAAACGAACAAAAAAAACCCAAACCCAAAATGTCTGCAACGTTTTCGCTGGCAAAGGGCAACAACAGCAGACGCCGCAGCGGCAGCAACAGCAGCAGCAGCCGCAGTCGCAGTCGCAGCAGCCGTCAAAGCTGCTCGTGTGGCGGCCGTGCAACGGTTTTCAACAGTTTCGGAGGTCGTGCCACAGTTTTCGACACATGCTGCACATGCAGAGGACGCAGGCAGCGCGGACACTTCAAAGTTTGTTGCATGTCTGCTTTTCGCTCGCTTTCCTTTGGCCTCTCTCCCACTCTCCCGCTCTCTCTCTCTACCCGCGCTCGTGTTGCCGTTCGTTTCGCTGTAACCGTTTCAGAGCAATTGTGCATGTGTTGGTTGTTGCTGGGCTGCATTCGCCTGTTTCGTTCTATGCCATTTCATTCCGTTGCGTTGTGTTTCGGTTTGACTTTGTTTTGTTTTGTTTTGTTTTGTTCTGCTGTGTTTGTTGTTGTCGTCTGGGCGTTTGCCAGCACTTTGAATCATTTCAGAAACGAAATTTGAAGAGGTCCAAGAAATTCTATGACATTTAAGGAAATGTGTCCAAAACGTAATAATAATGAAAAAATTATGCATATTTTTAAAAAAATATTTTTAAAGACTTAAAGTTTGACGATAGGCTATCAAAATGTTTTATTATACACTCAAAAACTAATCATATCTTTAACAAAAAAAACAATTTTTTTATTACAAGCAACACAAATATAATACAAATTAAATTTTAGTAAGTAATTAATATTTTGTATGTTATCAAATTGCTTTTTCGTTGGAATAGTATCAAATAATTTATTACGCAATTTTTATTATTTTCCCAGAATTCACTAACGACTCTATAAAATGATATATGCACAACACAGATGTCCTGGCTATAAATATAGAGTCAAAAGCAAATGAGGGTCCATTTGCTTAACTGCGTTTTAGCCAATTTCCGGGCGACATACCAAGACCTTGAATCTTTGGGGACAGCACCTTAACGATATTCACTTTATAATATTGGTACGATTCCCAGAATTGGGGGGCGCTAATGGAAAAACAGTTGCTATTGCACCATTCGATATGAATCATTGTGCATTGGCGTCATTTGGGCCCACACGCTATTCTATTAATTGTCTTTGATAATTTGTCTAATTTCCACGTGTGTCAACAATAAAAAAAATTTATGCAATTAACAATAAATAATTCTAAAATGCAGTAATAATTTCAACTTTTGTTAAACTTGAAAAAAAAACTAAACTTAATGAATTTTTTATTATTATTTATTTGCTTCTATTTGATTTACCATTTGAATGAACAGTTATTTTAAGCAAACGGTTTCTAATCTTATCTGTACACTTGGCCATATTATGTCATTGTGTTGTATATATAGTATATATTGAGCCAATAATGCCCACGTGCAAATTTATTAATCTTTCGGAATTGCACAACATTATTAGTTACTAAAAAAAACAGGGTATCACGGGTTCGTTATGCTCCAAAATTCATGTTTAAAAATATATTAGAATTTGGGTAGCAATTAAACCCGAAATTTGGGTAGTTTAGGTTAAAAAAAGTTAAGGTAGGTTTCGTTACAGGGTATATTCCTTTATTCAAAGGATATCTCAGTTAGCAGAGTATTTCAGAGTAGTTCAGACTTACGTATTACCTATTCAGCCTTATTTACGATAGATAAAAAATGAAAACAAATCAAACTGAGTCGCATAATTGTCACAGATAATATTTGCACAAGTTCTTCTTCATACACCTAACACATTACGTATACGCATTGTGCAACAATTTAGTTGCCTTGCATAATTCAATTTACAGATGCAATTCCTGCGCACTAAGATTTCGAATAGACCTATTACAGCAATTATTGTTATATATTTGTTTGCCTTGCCAGGGCTGAAAGAGAGAGAGGGAACGAAAGAGAGAGAGAAAGGCCGAGCAAATTGTAAACAGCCGCATGCAAAGATAAGTTAGAGCGTTGCAATCGGCTGTGACAGACAGCGCAATACCCGTTCACAGTATAATTGTTTTGGCCTCTGAATTTGCTCTCTATATTAAATATGTTTATTTAAATTATTAAATTTTTATTTTTAATCGATTACGGACGTCAGAAGTAAAAAAAACAACATTTGGCCCGATTCTGAGGGGGTCAAATTTTTGGTCAAAAATCATGTCAAAACTGACAAAACTTTTGACAAGTAATGCTCTCGGATCCATAGCTCCAATACTTCAAACTCACATAATTCGGCCAAAACTAAACCGATATTCATGTTTGAAGGCATTTTGATCATGATTTTCCCTCAAGATTAATTCTGCATTTAAAATATATTCATTTCTGAAAATAATTTTTTTTTCAATTTTTTTGTGAAAAAATCACCTACTCCCCCCTTATTAATTTTCAAAAAAAAAATTTTTTTTCGACTTAGATTTGCAAATTTATATTTTAAATCTATTACGGATGTCATAATTAGTAGAAAAAACCACATTTAGCCCGATTCTGAGGGGGTCAAATTTTTGGTCAAAAATCATGCCAAAAGTGACAAAAATTTTGACATGTAAAGTTCCCGAAACAGTAGCCTCTATACTTGAAAC
This sequence comes from Drosophila melanica, assembly GCA_004143765.1. NCBI lineage: Eukaryota > Metazoa > Arthropoda > Insecta > Diptera > Drosophilidae > Drosophila > Drosophila melanica. Next base: position 89,650 of record SCDT01000329.1, read on the forward strand.
TTTCATAACTTTGTCAAATCTAAACCGATTTTCATGTTTGATGGCTTTTTGATCATGATTTGCCCTCAAGATTAATTCTGCATTCAAAATATATTCATTTCTGAAAATAATTTTTTTTTCAATTTTTTTTGTGAAAAAATCACCTACTCCCCCCTTATTAATTTAAAAAAAAAAATTTTTTTTCAACTTAGAATTGCAAATTTATATTTTAAATCGATTACGGATGTCATAATTAGTAGAAAAAAACACATTTAGCCCGATTCTGAGGGGGTCAAAATTTTGGTCAAAAATCATGCCAAAAGTGACAAAAATTTTAACATGTAAAGCTCTTGGATCCATAGCTCCCATACTTCAAACTCACATAACTTTGTCAAAACCGAACCGATTTTCATGTTTGAAGACATTTTGATCATGAATTTGCCTCTAGATTAATTCTGCATTTAAAATATGTTAATTTTTGAAAATCAATTTTGTTCGATTTTTTCCTGGAGTTGATACATAGCTTTTATACTTGAAACTCCTATAACTATGTCAAAAGTGAACCGATTTTCAAGTTTGAGAACACTTTGGTCATTCAAAATTATTATAATTAGGAATATAGTACATCTCTAATATTTGAAAAAAATATTACGTACTTAGCATTAATTGTAAAAATATTATATAAAAAGCAAATAAATTATTGGTAGAATTTGCATTTACATTTATATTTATAGTTTAGTTAATAGCCATGCGAATATCGCATGATTATAAAACAGCTTTTGCATTTTAGTTTTATGGCTTTTGTAGTTACAGCAGCTGTTTTTTTTTTTTGCATCTCTTTTTGTACTTTATTATCCGCTGTTCTTCTTCTTGACTGTTGCACAATAATAGTAAAAAATTGAAAATTCGTTGGACTAATGTCTCCAGCTGTTAAATGTGAATTTGCATACGTTCGCGATATTTATGCATATTTTTTTGCAAATACAAACACAAAACGAGCCATATTTCTAATCGTGTAACTCAATTTTTTTTCTTGCTGTTCTTTCGTTTCGATATTGAGCTGCCTTGTAAATTAGCTACATATATGTATGTACAACAACAACAGAAGCTGAGGGAGTGTCGACGTTCAGACTGCGTCAATAATAACTGCATTACACGCGGCAGCGACAAAATATTATAAAAACGGTCTCACATTCAGTGAGAGCGAGTGGGAGAGCGATAGACCTTGCACTTCATTTGCTCTAGCCACGCTGTTGTTGTCGACGATTCGTTTTACTCTTTGCTTTAGTCGTCTTGTTTCTTGCTCGGTTCATTGACCGTCGGCACGTGCGTTGAAAACCGTTGCACGCCTCTTGCATTCGCCAGTGGAGAGTGTTGAAAACATTGGCACTGCCTCAAAAGCGAACAGAACACGTTGCATTTTATCGCATGCACATGTCGATAGTTCTCTCTCGTTCGCACGCTGCGAGCACTATGACAACTATTATACACTTATGCATAGGGAAAGATGGCACTGTGAGTGTGTGAGTGAAACGGGTTTTTATAGCCAACGTTTTGTAGTTGATGTTGATGTAGTTCAAATTTTATTGTTTGCTTTACAGTTGCGCGTGGCCTGCAATAGTGTGTGTGCGTGTGTGATATTCTCAAGTAACTTGCATTAATTTTCTGTTTTATTTTCGGCTACTTGCGATATTTACAGTTATTTTTAATTGTATCGACGCGCCCACATTGCGAGCCTCTTAAATCATCGCACAAGTTTTCGATTCATTTGCAAGAGATAGACATATGTGTGTGTCTATGTATGTGTGTGTGTGTGTACATTATGCTTAATATGCATAGTCATTTACCTCATATATGAATTTACTGTTACCGAATACTGATAAGAATCGCACAACATTCTTTTGACCACAAATTTGTGGCAATAAATTTGCACTTCCGTTGGGTTCATTCATATAAATATTGTGTAAGCTTATAGGTGCTAAAATACATACAACTACAGTGCTCACTCGATAATAAGAAAAAAAAATTTTTTTATTTTTAATTTTTTTTAAATATTTAATTTTTGGTATATTTTTTATACTATATTGCAAATTAATTGATGTCTTCCTGTTGACAATATATTCAAAGTAGTTTAAAAGCAAAAAAAAAAATATAAAAAATAATGTATTTTTTTATATAAATACATANATAAATATATACATTTAATATTCAAAACATTTACCTCTTTTAAATCTTTAAATGTTTTTTTTTTATACTTTAAAAAAACTATTCATTCTAATTTTAAGTAAATTCTTTTTTCTAACAGTTTTTACTTTCGTACACCCATTTTACTGATGTGGTATATCTATATAAGTACAAGCAGTATTAATATAAATAGCTCAAAATATTGGGGTTCACTTTTGGTATTTAATCTAAAGTGGTATGGGCAGGTAATATAAACATATATGCATATAGGTACACTCCGTGGCGGGTCTCTAATTACTTAAATTGTTATCATAGTAATTTTTTGTATTTTCCATATATTTGTTTATTTCAAAATTTATCATGATCTGGGCGCAAAGTGATTTTTTTTAATTAGTCTATTTTAGTATATAAAATTATGTATTTTTTTTTGTATTTCTGAGCCTATTTAAGTGACCAGCAGTATAAATAATTAAGTCGTATACACGTTTTTTTTTTGTAAATTATTGCGATGGCTTTGGGCCTGAAGTGCTTATTTCCGGGTCTGTTATAGCCAAATGTTATTATTATAGCCAAGTGACACAGCAAATAATATAGACAAAATACCATTCAATTATATTGGAAGATATCCAAAAAAAAAAGGAGATTTAAATAGAATTGTAAAAATAGGAAATAGGAAAATAAATATATAGAAATAATGGACATTATTTTAAACTTTCAACTTTATATTCCTTATTCATCTTTGTGCAAATCAAAAATAAATCTATAAAAATAAACTAACCTCAGTTAACATGAACTTTGCCAGGCACATAAAAATAATCAAGCACCTGGCATATCTCTTATATAATATTTAGTTAGAGAAATGTTTTTATTTTGATTTTTAAAGGTTTTCAGTTATTTTATGAAGTTCGTAGAATATCAAATAAATTGGCAGACAGCTCAAAAGTCTATTTGAAATAGCTGCTAATTGGATTTCCAGACAAGAAAATAAATCAAAATAGAAAACAAGTCTTAATTTACAGACGCCTCAAAGTAAAAAATAGAAGAACAAAAAAGAACAGCTAAAAAACTAAATAAATAAATAAAAGCCACGACACTTGATTATTATCAGGGGTTTACGTAAAGCAGCTTGCAATTGTTGCAGCGACAATGTGGTCAAAATGTAGTGCATAGGCCCCGATAATCGAGAATATATATATATATACATGTATAGTATTAAAGTACGTATAGGTTACTTTGATTTGGCGCAACCTTTGCAAATGGCAAGGCCAATCTGTCGTTCATTGACTCAGGAAATTGTCTAGCTGAGTATCGCCATCTCTCTCTGGCCGCACACACGCCATCTCTTTCGCGCGAGCGATCGTTGATCGTATTTACACGTGTCGTCGTTAACGTATGCAATTCTATAAATTATTTTTCTTTCGATATATGAGCACTGCAATTGTACTATATATATGTTTATGTGTGTGTATATATATAGTTATATAGATATATATAGAGAACGTATATATCATATTTTGCTCGATTTTATTGGCGCTCCGTGCGGTTCCGGTGGCATTGCACGCTTTATGGTAATTGCCGGAACGTGTCGTCGTTCAAAATGCTAAACAAATTTTCATCGGAAAATTATTAGTTAACACCCCCCCCACCCCGAAGTTTGCGTTTCGGAGGGGCATATTTTGATTTATGCCTGTTTCGGTCCTACACAAACAATTCTACTAAAAATCCCCCTATACTACAAAAACAACAAAAAAGTGAAGAATATATAACCTACGATAAGAAGAATTTATCGAAATTGACAAAATGATGTCATTCTCCTCCAACAACAACAAAAATAGGGTTTAGCTCACTACTATAATCGATTACGAACTGAATAGAGTATATTTCGGTTTGTTCCATAACTACGCTCCCATAGAAGCTAGACACTCGAAACTTGATATTTATAATCCTGTCTATTCGGGTCAGATAAAGTGAGAATATTTTTTGGTTATGCCCACTGGGGGCGTGGCAAAACGATATAATCTATATATGTATCTAAACTTTAAAATTAAAAACACAAACGTTTGTAGGGATATATTTAATGAGGATATTTCTGACTAATAATTAATAAAAATTTAATAATCATTATACTGTAGACAGAGTATTGTGCACTCGGTTATACCCAACTGCAATGTTCTCATTAACTTTTTTTGCTGCCTGTGCACCTTCATATATATAATATATGTTTCTACTGCTGCTAGCAAATTGAAAGTGTGTTCGAGTACTAATAACTTTGGGTACCCACCGATCTATTGCACTCAACATTGTTGCAGTAACTGCGTAAAATGAAATAGTTAAACTCATTCGGTAATTAATGCAGGGACTTTGGTTATTTGCGTAAGTTACAAATAGATCACCCTGGGGTTACTTGAGATCACAGATAATAATCGGGTAAGATGTTCAGTCATTAAGTCCAAATTGATCGTGCATGATCAGTGATCAAAATACAAAGATTTGATGACATGATCACATTGGTTTTGTTTTATAAATATAAATAGTTTTACAAAGTAAAGTTAATTTTTTTTTTCTACTGAACAATATTTGATCAGTGATCAAAAAAATGATATCGATCGCAAACAACCTGTTATCGCAGTTTTTTTTTTAATTTAAAAGATATTGGCACCTGAAAAGTACAGTTTTACCCCTAATTAAATGTTTACTCGCTGATCATTAAGTTTAAATAATCAGTGATCAGTTATTGTAACCCCATTATCTAGGTCTGATCATCGTTTACTTGTTTAGCTAAATAGAATAAATCAGTGGATAATTGTGATTTTCATTAAATTTCAGTTATTTTATTGCTCACTTTTGCTCATCTCTTATCTAAAGGTCGTAAATAGTCCGGGTTCATAGCTTAATAGTATCACCCAAAAAAAAGAAAGAAATGCAATTTAGTATTGCCCCTTAAAAAGTATTACTCAGAGATCGGTCTGTTATCATTGATCAGTGAACATTAAGAACAGTGCTTAATTAGAAACGATCAGTGATCACTTGCTTAGCTGACATTGATCACTGATCCTTGATCGTTGATCGTCGTTCAATGTTCCCCATTTGTTTTACCTATTATTATTTTTAAGTACATTTCCCATTCCTATAGACCATAGATAAAGACTTGAGGGTAGGACCTTCTAGATAGACGGGTTTTACTATCTGAACATGTAACAACTACATCGATAAGAATTAGCTAACGGTTGGCTTTTGCAGAGATTGTAAATGTTTATGAATGATACTCATAAAACTGTTCGATGGGCTTTTCCCTAAACAACAAAAAGTACTTTGAACCATGTCGGATAACAAACAACAACAAATTGTTGCTGTTTCGATTTACGTTTCAAACTACTGCATGGTTCACGTTTCTATATCATTTTATATTATATGACATAATTGAATCAATTGAATGTTTTAAAAATAGTTAATTTTTTCTATTTGTAGACTGATGAAATAAAAAATACATTTCTGATATTTTACAACAATATCAGAAACTGACAAATATAGGAATATTATTTTCTAGTATTTTTGTATTAATTATTTTTATAGTTTTTAATTTTCAATCAGCAATAAATAACATTTATATACATAAATATTTTTAAAATATTTAATAAAATTTTTTAGCGCAATTTCAGAACTTGAAAAATATTATTAAAAATATTTTTCAATATAATTTTTTCTCTTATTCTCGCATCAAAAATTGTTCTTCTACAAATTTCTTAAATTTCTGTTTTTTTTGTTTAACCAAAAATTATATTTTATTAAAAACCGAATTTCGCTATGAACCATGCTCGAACCTCGCAGTCTTGGTTAAAAAAGTCCAAAAGAATTTCCCTTTTGAGAAACATTTTCTAATTTTGCATCTGCGTAAATTTTACTGTAGAGCGCTGTCAAGCATAAGTAACTGAAATTTATTTGCATGCCGCAAATAAAAATCACGAAAAATTACTTAAAGGCATTTATGCAAGTCGCAGTATATATATATATATATATATTGCGTAGCCAATAAATAAACCCGAAATGGCAATTCCATGGCATACTTTATGGCTGCCGACACTTGGGTCCGTTCTGTTGCCATTTTCTTTTTTTTTTTTTTGCGTGTCCCTGCGTTTTACAAATAAGAAGCAGAATTTGTAGGAAGCACATGGAACGCATTTAATCGATTTTGATGTGATAATACGGCGTAATTGCACAATCTATTAATAAAATCAGAGAATCGGAATAATTAGCTTATTTAACACAAATGTGTAATATTACAGTTTAATATGTAATATCGCTTATCGCCTGCTATTCGACCAGATTGCTTAATAGTTTTATTATTGTACGTCTCACATCTTGTGAAAATAGATTCAAGGGTATTTATAAGTTCTAAAAGCTTGTGAAAAATTAACTCTAGGTTAAATAATAATTACAATAAAATTATTATTGTAAAAAGATGTATATTTATTGATTATATTAAATATTTAAGTAGTCAGATGTGGTTGATCTTTAAACTAAAGTTCCTTTGAACTCTTAATACTGAACATAACCTCATTATCCTAGGTCTGTCTAGAGTACGTAGACAATTCTGGTAACTATTTATTCCTTATCTTACAGTCTAAAGTTGCTGATCCTTAGTTTCAGTTTTAATTGGTCAACAATTAGATTATAAATTATTTTGATGATGTTTGAACTCAACTTTAGCTAACCCAATATTTTCTTCAAGTTTAGTTTGAGTCAAAAAGTAAGCTAAAAACATCCTTACGAAAATTTCTTTAATTTTTAAGTTGCGTTGTTTTCCCATTTTTGGAGTTGGCAATTTTTACCCCTTCACATAACCTCAAACTGGACACCCTTAATGAGGCATTTTGGGCTTTAAAGGGTATTAACTAAATGAAACTTTGAAAAATATAAAATTAATGAGTTAGTTACAAAATTAACCCCGAATAATTTGCAACTTAAAGATATCTTAAGCCCGTACTATTTTCAACATAACCTCAAATTGGAAAAACTTTGCAAAGCAATATGAGCTTTACAGGGTATTCAACTACACTAAAACTGCACTACTTTACAGCTTAATTTATACAAATATTATTTAAAAGTTAGCCAAACCACTTTCGGTTTAAAGCTTTAACCAATTTTTCGACTTTAACCTCAAATTGGGCGATTCGCAATTAAAGCCACGTTAATGTGATTACAAATGGCGCTTGAAAAGTTTCTGTGCGCCACATAACCGCCAACTGTTAGTGGCATAAATTACAAATTTTACGATTTAGATAGTCCGGGTCGTAAGATAGGAATAGGCCGGAACAACAAAAAGTTGTGCACCGTTCGGTTTTGCGTTTAATGCGCAAATTTCCGGCGTTTTATCTGTTTTAATGTTCAGATGTGTGTCAAATTGCCGCCCACTCGAGCGGACCCTCCCTCCCTACCACCCTACCACCCCCTCTTTTTCGCTCTCTCTTTCTCTCTTATGCTTTTGAGGTGTGAAAGACACCCCCCCGAAATGCATATGGTTTTTCCTTTGACGCTGTCCGAGGAATTTTCTTTTGGGGTTGGTTGCCTTCTGTGGCTTTTGGCTTGAGTTTTCCGGCTTAGCTTTTGCTTTTGGCTCAAGTTCAATGACCTTGCCATTTTCTTTTCACTTTCTTGACACAAAAATTTCCTTAGGCCTCAGTTTCAGGGTGGGTGGATTTGGTGGCAAGGGTGGGTTTCCCTTGCCTCCTGTGGTTAGTGACATGCGCATCATTTCTTTATATATATATAAATATCGGGTGGGGAGTTGTTCTTGGGGCGGCAGCAAATTTTATTGTCTTACTGGCAAATATGTTTGTTTTTTTTTTCTCTTTTGGTTTGTTTGCTTTTAATTTCGGGGCTTTTTCGGTGCATAAACCGGCCGGCTTTGTTTCCAGAGGGCAAAAATTAATGGCTGAGCCTTTAATTAAGCGTGGGAGTTGCAAATTTGAGAGGACAAATCTGAGTTTTTGTTATATCTGACTTGATTTCATTTAAATTTTCAGTTTTGAAGCTAATTTTATTTGATTAGTTTGGTCTATTCTCAGAAAAACTTAAATATTAAAAAGCTTTAATATTATTAAATTATATGTCTTTGATCTTCTTGTCAAAGTTATTGTAACTAGACAATTTGTATATATTATCTAACCAAATTTCAGTTCTTTGATTAAATCAATATTAAACAAAAATTTTTGCATAAATTTAAAAAAAAATGTATTTGACTCATTAAAAAAACTGCAAATTTAATTTTATTTCAATATATTACGGAGCCAAAACTTGGATAAAATTCTACACATTATATTGTGTTAATTCCGTATTTTTTGGTAATTGAAATCCCATTGTTCAAAATCGAAACTTTCTTTGAAATATATCACTTGCCTTAAGCTAAAGCTAAAAATTTTTTTAAATTTTTATTTCCATTTTTTGAAAGAAAAGTAAATGTTTTTTAGTTCACTTTTTGTTTAACTCTAAGTTAAACATTTTGTTAGTTTAACCAATAAATGTCAGCCCATAAATTAGCCAGCATTTCCTCTAGCTACTCCAAACAATTCCGATTGCAGCAAACTCTGGTGGGTACTTAAGATGATTCACCATAAATTACCATTTCAAGAATGATATCTATCTAAATACTTCGCCTCAAGTGCAGTCTCCTCCACCCCCAAAACAAGAAAAGATCTCAATAAAGCTCCCAAAAGAGATCAACGCACAGCCCACAATAAAATAATGTTGTCTATTTCCCCCCCCCAATCGAAATACATATCCGAAAAATGAATAAAAGCAGCGCTGCGGGTAGAATTCGAATTAGAAATGAAAAACACAAAGAGCATGAACATAAAAAGAGAGCAGAGAGCAGAGAGCAATGAGAAATGGCCCTTATCTAATACTATGGATACCGTTACTTGAGGTCACTGGCCCACACAGAGCTGCACTTGTATACAACAAACAACAGACGATGACAAGAGGCACACGCACACGCACACGCAAACATTCACACACACACACACACAGACAATTTCCAGCCGGCGGTTATGTCATGCACATCACATCCAATTGGTGGGAAATTTATGCTTGAGCGTTTTATCACATTTGAGTGCGACTCATTTGAGTGCAAGTCATTCAGGGCAATTTTGTGGGCATTTGTTTTTATTGTCATTTCGTGTGTTGTGGGGAAATTTGAAACGCTTTGAGCGTGTCGCATTTATATGTGAGTCTTTTTTAATGGGTAATTTCTTGTTGAGTTTAATTTTTTTTGCTTAAGAGCTACAACATGGAGTATTAAGATTTGTGTGGGTTAAAAATATATACAAAATAATAAAGCAAATTAGTATTTAAATTAAATCTGTATCAATAAACAATTTTTGTAATCTATTAAATTTATTTTTAAATTATTTAATTCACATAATTGCTTTAACAATTTATCCCAACCAATAGATTTTTTTTAACATCTTCCAAAATGTCTTAAAAATTTCGCAGTTTCATTTTCCTTAACCTCCCAAAAAAAAATTCCCCTATTCAGTCTAATCCAAACTTGCGCAGAAAACACACTCAAACTGCAAATTTCACAAAAAACAAAAATTTCCCATTCTCTCATCTGGTGAAAACAGCTGTTTGAAATGCGCAAACTCCAAGCGACTACGCAATGCAATTGAAATTGATTTTGACTTACGGCGGGGCGACGAGCGACGAACGGAACACCCACCACCAAAAATAACGGACACCGGGGAAATTTTGGGAAAACACGAAAACATTTCTTGTGTGACCCATTTTCAGTGCGCAGAGTTCAAAGACCTTTCTGGACGAGGCGAGCTTCCAGACGAGACGAGACGAGCGTTGAATCAAGCGGACAACCCCAAAAACCATGGGGCTTATGCTTTTACTTTCCGTATCTAATTTATTTACTTGAATACTACTGCACAAAGCGAACAGAGTGTATTCGGATTGTGCAATATTCATATTTCAAATTTCCGTGTTGCTATTGAAGCTAAAGTCTTGAAATCAGGAATATATACTCCTGGATACCCGCGTCAGATAATGTGTTAAGATTTTTTGGCTACGCCCATTGGGGGCGTGACAAATTGATAAAATTGATGAATGTATCTTTCTTGATTATATATCAATAAAGGCTATATATATATCTCTACGAACTAGTGTCACCAAATTTGGCTGATCTTATTATTATTATTATATTATTATTATATTATACTGTGAAAGTGTAGTGCGCAGTCGGTTACACCCGACTGCATAATTTTAACTTATTTACTATATTTTTTTTTGTATACATTTTTCACACAACAAATGCAACTGTTTTCTAGTTGTGTGTCGTGTTGGTTGGGGAAGGTGGGTGGGGGGGTGGCTCCGGTGTCATGATGTCACTTATGGGCTTGTTCGCCCGGGCTTGGGGCCACGAGGGTGGAAATGCATAATCAGCATTTGCTGGCACTTTGCTTAAATTTGATGCGTGTCCCAAGCTGTGCATTGGTAGGCCATCGTATCATGGTGGTTGCTAGATGCCATACACCTACCACACTCCCCCC